>VDFB02335227.1:71828-113363 GCA_007258455.2 Sequoia sempervirens
AAACTGAAGAAACTCAAGTTTCCTACACATCCTCCACCTAAATGTGAAAGGAGACTTCAATTAATTTTAAAGAAAGGCCTTATACTCTTACCACCTTCAAATAGGTTGGTCATTTGTCCTAAATATTCTCACATACCATATTGCAAATATCATTGTGTTTTGGAACATCAAACCAAAGAATGTCAGATGTTGAATGAGATACTAGACAAGTATCACTTCACTAATATCGACTGCTTTCCTATCATCCCTTAAAATTTCATTACCTTATCATGCCATAGTTGCAAGATATTTCATTCTCACTATTGCATGATCCTTTCCATCATCACCATTGGCTCATGTTTGTTTTTTCCTTTGTGGACACAAGTAGTTGTTAGATTTTTTCCTTGTAATGCACTTGTCTTTGTCTCTTAAATATGTTATTCATTTTCTGCTTACATTTTTAAGATCGAGAAACCAATAAATTAGTTAATGGTTGAATTAAATTTGAATTAATTGTTCCTTTTTCTTTCATGTTCATATCGTGTTCCCCCATAGCGTGTGTTTCATGTTCCTCTCTTATTGTACACTTCTTCTATTTGTATCTCTATTCTTCTATTTTCCGTGCATCTTCACTTGTTCATTTTTTGTTTTGTGATTTCCTTTTGGGGATAATGCAAAGCATTGAGAAACCCTATGTCTCTTCCATGTTGACCCAAAAGGTCCTTGAATTTTTCTCTTTTTTGTTTTGTGTTTTCCTTTTTGGGATGATGCAAAGTGTTCAGACACCCTATGTCTCGTCCATGTTGACCCAATTGGTCCCTTTTCCTTTTTTCTTTTTCTTGTGCTTTCCTTTTGGGGATGATGCAAGGAGTTGAGACCGCCACAATGTCTCTTCCATGTTGACCCAAAAAAAAAAATCCTTTTCTTTTTTTTTCACTCTCTTTGTGTCATTCTTCTAGTTCTATGTACTTTGGGGAATGACGATAGTTCTGAGCTCTTTCATAAAAAAATTGCATCAACGAACATACTGAACCCAAATTCATAGATCCCTTATGTGTTTTGTGTGCTCTTTTTTGGGGGGAAACTCCATTTCTTTGTTTTTCATTTTCCTTGAAATGATGCAGCCTAACTTCAAAACATATGACTTCACATAGGGATTTCCTAATTTTCCTTTTTGCATTTTCTTTCCTTTTCTACTTTAAATAAATTACTCATAGAACGATGTGTCATAATTCCTTTAAAATGGGGGGAATACATTACCATAATTCTTTTACATTCTTGGTTCCTAGTGTAGCCTTTCAATTTTTGTGATGTGTTCGTCACTTTGTGGATGACATTAGGTGTAATGTCCTTCATAGGTGTGATATATCTTAGCATATTACATTCCTCTTGGTGGTTTGATGTGACACACTGTATACCTTAAGTTATGAACATTATATTCTTTTTTTGGTCCTCTCTTGGAGACATTAGACACAATTTTCCCTAACTTAAAGACCTCACATGAACTAAGAAAGGCTCCTTTAAACATCTTTTACATTTTACATGTTACATTTTTTCATTTTACAATTTTTTAACCTTGCATAACACAACTTGCATTCCTATGGTACCTTTCTCTTTATTCATGAGTTCTAAGCATACAAAGCTTTGCTTGTCTCATGAAGCACAAACAACCATTTTCCTTTATGGAACCTTGTTAAAGTTATTAGGAGGTATAACTTTGATATGGTTGATCAGGAAGCCCATTCAACTGTATGACTTTTCCCCATAGCCACCTTTGTGTTTGTAAGTACATACCAACTAGCATATGTATCTTACCTATTTGGGATTTCTCACCCCGTGGACAGTCAAAAGTTTCGTGGCCCTAGAGTGTGTAAATTTTGGCCTTCTCACCTAGTGGATCATCATGTGCTTTTTTTCCCCAAAGTGAGTATACATTCTCTTTAAGCCTAGATCTAATCCAGAACTAGTTGGATAGATGATTGAAGCTTAATCTAATTCTCAACACTTGTGTGTTCCAATTTTATTATGCTTAGTTTTCCATGGGATCTTCATCCAAGGGGCTTGATCATCCCTCTTGATCATGGTTATTCGATGTTGCTAACATAAATGCATTTGAACCCTCTTCTCGATGTTCATGGCTACTTTAGTGTGAGTTTGAAGGAATTTCATCCTCTCACTTAAGTGGGGGCTAAATGTGCCATAGAAAAATGGCCCCTTATCATTTTCATGGCATTTTAGGTCTTGTTTCATGGTGTTTGATCTATTTTTCTCTCATTTTATGATGTAACATGGCTTGAACATGCATATTTAAGTACTAAAATTCAAATAATGACGTCTTGTGAAGGTGTTGTGAAGTGTTGTAAAACATTTCTACACTCTTCTAGACTCTATTCATTACAATTCACCTGAAAATCACCTTTTCATCACTAATCAAGTCCTATTTTGAATATTTGTAAAGTCTTGTAACAAGATTTCATGCTTTTCTAGGCACAAATTCACCATGTATCTCTTTCTTATGACTTAATTAACCCCTTTATTCCCTTATAATGATTAATTAAGCTTATTTTTGAATGTAAGCCCAACCAACAACATTAAATGCAAGATAATTCCCAACACACATTTTCAAGTCCTAGGTGGGACCCATTCGCCATGGGTGGCGAATGAATCCCCCTTGGCTCCAAATTCAAAATTTTTAAAATTTCCTTTCAGGTTTTTATTCAAAAACACTTGATATCGGCATGTGATGAGGTATGAACGGGTTACTAAGGCACAAGATTGTATAAATATGTGGTTTTCACCTCATTTCAAATCCTCCAACATTCACATATCATATTCAAGTAATCTCAATCGTCGAAACATCTTACAATATCTTATCAATAATTATTCAAGAACTTTGAAGCATCCATTGACATTACTTCAGATTTGCATCATCAAGGGTTTGATAAGTTGATAACATTTGCATGTTGTTAGTTTATCATTATCTTGCAATTCATTATCTCATTAAGGGTTTGATTACCAAAAGTGGGGTTTGACCAAGGAAAACCACTATTTGCTAACCCTCAACCATTTTTCCCCTCTTGAATGTGTGTTTGTAGACCTAGGTATGCAAATTTATCAATGATTTTGGTGTTGAAGATTGGTCAACAAGTCAACTAGGTGCTTCAAGTAAAATAAATTATATTTCAAGCTTGGAGAAGGTTTTATGTCTATTTCATGTAGAATTGAATTCAACAACCCGAGAAGTAGATATTTCCAGATTTGTTTTTGTAGATTTGTCTCTTTATTTTTGAGAATTTCAAGAGAGGACTGATTCACCACCAATGGTGAATGAGTCCCACCTTAAGATTGAAAACCTGAATTTTGTCAGATTCAAAATTCCAATAGTTAGAAACTTATTTCTGATAGATTTCGCCAGTAGTGAGACTAACTCACCACCCTGGGCAAATGAGTCCCATTGTGGAATTTCAGTAATTTCAGACAGCCTTCTACAGATTCTAGATTCTTCATCAGGCCTCCAAGTGTACTCTATTTCTTCGCATTTCTTTTTGTCCTTCATAGTTTCATCTTTTAGTTAATTTTTTGCATATCATAGTATGTTTTCAAACATACCATAAATCTTAGTCTTGCATTCAAATTAATTCATTTACATTTATTTTACTTCATTTAGCTTAGAAAACATCTCACAAAACATAATTAGAATGAACCCTTGGAATTTTTGGGCCATATCTCTCTCCTTTTAGGTGAAAAACCCTAGAAGAGCTACAAAAGTCCATAGGAACCAAAAATCTACCGTTCAGAACCAAAACCAAGGAGCTACTTGGACTAGGTATTAGGACTAAACCAAGGACAACCAAAGCAAAAAAATCTATAAAAATATACAAAACTTACAGTGTACATGGAATCATAACATAATTAGTGGAAGAATGGCTTTAAGAACTATCCATGTACTGGCAGTTCAAAAAGTTCACCTATCAATGTTTGAAGGAAATATGAATCCTCACCATGTGTACTAGCTACCAAATAAGGGCCTAACCATAATGCTTCAAACTTTCCATGTTTACCCTTATCCTGAGCCCTTGCATTCCAAGCTAACACGATACTATTCACCTCAATTTTTTTAGGAGAAGCTCTCTTATCATGCAAGTGTTTAACTTGCAACTAAAACTTTGTATTCGTAGCATGAGCTTCTCTTCTAGTTTCATCTAATTGCACCAGATTATTGATTATGTGTTACATATCTGAAAGTCACATACATCTTCATCATATTCTTTCACAAACTTATACATCTTTAGCAAGTTATTCTATGGTAACCTAAAATCCAAAAAATATACCATGCCAAATAGAGAATAACCAGTAGCTTTTTTCATAGTCACTCTATCTGCCTAGAGTGCCAATTTTAGTTTTGAATCCCAAGACTTTTTATTTTTCTCCATCACCCTCTTGATGATTTCCATTAAGCTCTTATTGCTAGACCTAGCCTAACCATTTCCTTGAGGATGGTAAGGTGAAGAATAGGAAACCTGTATACCATGTTTGTCACAAAAGACTATGAATTCTTCAGACCTAAAACACATATCATTATCTAAGATGATTTTTTCTGGGACTCCAAATATAATGAGAATATTATTCAATAGGAAATCCACCACCACCTTGCTTGTTTCCTTTTTTGTGGGTATTGCTTCTACCCATTTTGTAAAATAATCAGTGGCAACAAGAATTCGTGAGTGCCCTCCACTAAAATTTTCTATTATCTCTTTGATGAGATTAGCCTCCCATTTTTGGAAAGGGGCCTGGATAGAAATAGGTGTAAGTGGTAAATTTCCTAAAAACCTCATATTTCCAACAAACCTTTGACAAGCATCACAAATTTTAACAAACTTATGAGCATCCTTAAAAATAGTAAACCACCAAAATCCTGGTCTCAAAACTTTGTGAGGTCTTTTCCATGTAATGAACACCACACACTCCATTATGCATTTCTTGAAAGATTTCTAATGCTTGCTTTCCATCCACACATTTAAGCAATAAACCATATAGGCTTCTCCAACATAGCTCATTGTCAATAATCACATACTTAATGGCATGCAACTTTAATGTCCTTTTTTCATTCTTAGCCATATCTGTAAGACACTATAAATTTTTTGGATATTGGACAATTCTTCTATACCACCCACATGTTTTCATATCACAGATAAGTGCCACATCAACCATTTATGTCTGATTAACTTGATTAGCTTCCAAATTAGTTTATTTCATTAATCTAGCTAGGTCATGTCCTTTTACTAATTTGGTAATCTGGATATCAATGTTGAACTCTTGGATCCTGTTGATCCATCTACACCTTCTTCTTGTAGTTTCTTGTTGAGTGAAAATATCTTTTACATCAACACTTGGCACAAAAGCTATGATAGTAGCTCCCACTAAATACATCCTAAAATTTTTCACAACGTTAACTAGAGCATATGCTTGCTTTTCCATCATGTAATATTTGAGCTTTGTAGCTTGTAAAGACTTGCTAAAGAATGCAATGGGATTTTCATAGCCTTCCTCACTTTTTTTTAATAAAACAACAACAATTATATGGAAATAAGCAAAAGAAAAAATGTGCATCGACTTGGAGAAATCATGAGACTTTAATACTAGATCCTGCTAAATAGCTTGTTTAATCTTTTTGAATGCCTGCCTAGGCTCCTCACTCCAAATAATTTGTTTCCCCTTCTTGAGCATCTTGGAAATAGATCTTGTGATTTCTGCAAACTTAGTCACAAACCTTCTTAAAAAAAATATTTGTCAAAAAAATGACTGAATTCCCTTGACATTTTTTTGGCTGAGGGATTTATCTATGACTACTACTCTTTTAGGGTCTATTCTTACCATATCCTTCGACACAATGTGTCCCAATAATTTTCCCTCAATAACACCAAAAGCATATTTTTTAGGATTCAAAGATATCCCATACTCTAGAGATCTAACAAATACGTTCTCTAAGTGCATACAATCATCTTCCTCTTTCTTGGAGCATGTGGTCAGTTCATCTTGATATATAGCCATAAAAAAATTAATAAAATCAGAAAAATCTATGTCCATAGCCCTTTGAAAAGTGGCACCTACATTTGTTAAGCCAAAAGGAATTCTTACATATAAATAAGTACACCATGGATTATTGAATGTAGTCTTGTACTGCTTAGACTCCTTCACCTTTACTTGATTATAACATAAAAATCCATCCATCATTGACAATAGCTCATAGCATGTCACCTTTTATAACATGGCTTCCATGTTTGGAAATGGGTAGTTGTCCTTTAGTGAGGATATATTTAGGTTTCTAATATCAACACACAACCTAATATCACCATTCTTTTTCTTCACTAGCACTAGATTGGATACCCATGAAGAATTTCTAATGGTTTTTATAATGCCAACATCTCTTAATTTTACCAACTCCTCTTGCATCTTAGGAGCTATAGTAGGATTGATGGGTCTTTGATTTTTCCTAAAAGGTTTAGCATTCTCCATTAGAGGGATCTCATGCTGAATCAATTCCTCTCTGTAAGCTTTCAGTTCATCATATGACAAAGAAAAGACATGTCTATATTTTCTAAGTAAAGCAATTAACATTGATTTTACCTTTGGCTTCATCTTCTTTCCTACATACACTTTCTTAGGGGTGTTTTTCAGTCCCAAAATTTGCTTCCTCCAAGTACTCTAGAAGAGCAACAGTTTTTTTAATCTTTCTTTTATCTTGATTGTCAAATACCCTTTCAAGTGCTACAAGGCCTTTGGGGGTATGTGCACGATCATCATGGGCCAAAAAGTGGCAATATGATTGGTATGTGGTTGAAGAATTTTTTTGACCCAAAATTGATGAAATGGGAAGGGTTTTTAAAGGAGATTCTTAGCTTTCCACCAATATAAATTATGCTTTATTTTGAATTTAATAAGTAATTATTATTCATTTTCTATTTGAATTACGACTAAAGTCCTGATTGATAGGTTGATTGAAAATCATCTATAGCTTTCAAACGGTATCATATTTTTTGAATCCAAAAAATGTGTCACATTCTATGATTTGCATACTATAGGATTAAAAAAAGAAAAAATGAATTTCGTGAAGTTTTGACCAAGTTAAGGTGGTTAGACATATGAGTTTTTCTATTTTTTAAAAATTGTAATAAAAAATTCATAATTAATTATTTACTTGGAAAAAAATTACAAAAAAATATGCATCACATCGAGAAATGAGTCCTTTACTTGTATCTAAAATCTTATAAAAAAATATTATCATTTTATTTCGGTTAGGGTGGTCAGACAGACACCTACTTCTTAATTTTTCCCATAAATTTAAGTACTATTGCATTGAAATTTCAAATTTTCACCAAATATATATATATATATAAACAAACCTAGTGGTTTAGAAACTACATTCAATTTTCTATAGATTCTATTCTTACATATTTTCGAAATAATATATAGATAACTTATTCAATTTTTTACGTCAAGTTGCCTAACTCTAATTTTTTTTAATTTTTTGTCACTTAAGAGCCTATTTTTTCCATGATGATCCTGCACATACCCTTGGGGATTTTATTTTTCTTTAATTGGATAACCTAGTTTACAAATACTATGTCCTTTCTGTCAATACTTTCTACAAATCCACCAAAGTCAATCTCCTGACCTTCATATTCATCAACACAATTCAAGAATTTGAGAATATCCTCATCATCATTGAAAATCTTCCAATTGTGCACATTGTCAGGAATGGAAGGTCTTGTTTGCACCTCAACTTTAGAGATTCCTATAAAAGTTATGTAATTTTGTCTTAATGTAATGTTATCAAGTAAGTAAGCTACTTTGTTATGTCCTCTTTCCATCCAGTCAATTCCAAAAGCATCAAATTGCTCAATGGAATCCTAGACAACATTTCTATATTGATTAAGTTTGTTATTTTTGCAAGCATACTTAGCTCTTACTTGAGATATCACAAGCTCAAAATCACCAATTACCATTAAATTTCTTATTCCATGCTTCTTAGCCAATCTCAATTCCAATAATAATACTTCATATTCTACCACATTATTCATGTAGAAAAAAAGAAAATGTAAAAGAGAATTTATAAGTACTACCACTAGGTGATACCAGTAATATCCCCACACTCGAACCTTCTTTGGAACTTACACCATCAAAGTAATTTTTCCAAATTCCATTCTTGTATGACAATCTTAAAACTTCATTTTCTATTGGCATAGGGAACCTATCAATTTTTCTTGGTACTTCTTCCATTTTGAAATTACTGATGTCAATTTATACAAAAAAGAACTATATCATCCTCAGGAACGTGTTCCAACATATGTGGTACTCTTGGTTCTCTCATCACTTTAACATCCTTTCCATCAATGGGAAATGTGGCATAAGACATGTCACATTGCAGACTTCCTCCCATAGATGCACTCCATAATTAGGCGGGATATCCACTACCACCACACTCATCTTAAAATCTTTGTATGGATGGGCTGCTAATTGTATGGAAGTTCATTTATTACACCAATAACAAGGACGTCTCTTGAATCCATAGCATAGCACTTACCATGAATGCTATCCACTTTCAATCCTAATGCCTCCATGATTTTAGCTGGCATGATGTTATTTGACACTCTACATTCAATAATACATATTTTTATAAAATTTTCCCCAACAATCAAAGTGAGAAAAAATAGGTCTATCATGGAATCTCTATGATAACTCCCTCAACTTGTCTTCATTATCTTTCTCGCTTAGTTTGGGTGGAGTAGGCAGCACTAAATCATTAAAGGCTATATTAGCACCATTGATAAGGGCTACTACCTTCTACTTATGTTCCTCTATTCTCATCATTTCAAGAAAAGGCACAGATACTTTTACTTGGCTAAGTAATTGAAACATATCAACATGAATATACTTGGGTAATTCAATTGGGAGCATACCTTGTTCATTGTTTCTCTCCTTTTGTTTATTTTTGGGTACCTTGGCCATATGCTGGACATCTTTCTTTGTAACTTCAAGATTTTTCTTTTGTGTCTTTACCTTCACAAAAGGGGATTTGAATTCTTCAGTAGCTTTTGGTTTACCTACCGGGTGCTGTCATAATAGTGGTTTACAATTCCTGAGAGGAACGAATTTTAGCTGAAATCACATATTTTTAGAAAATATAATGATTTAAGCCTTAAAAAGTTTCATTTTAAGGATTCCAATTGAAGAGGGTTTGATCAAATCACCTTAGATCAAACCCCCTTGGATAGAACCTCGCTAGTTTTAAACCGTACCTATAAATGTGTCTCCTTTACACCTATCAAAATGCTGATAAAAAATCACTTATGATTTAGCTTTTGGGGGATCAAATGAATTCATTTAAAATTTATTTCAAATGATTAGGGTATTCCTCAGAACAAGCTATCCAATGAATATAATTTTAATATGTTTTCATTTGGTTATGTATTTGTTTTTTAAGCTTTATTAAACATAGGTTTTTCATCGAAAATGAATTTCTTTGTTCTTCACATGTGGAAAAATAGAAGATTATTAAAAAAAATTTGAAAAATATGAGTGCACTAGATATTGAAGTCCTTGATCCAAAAAATAAAATAAAATAAAATTTTGACATATAGAAAAAAAGTTATGAGTTATACGGTCGCGTTGTATCTGAATTGTAATTCATTTGACTTTGAAACTTGATTAGGAAAAAAATATTCAATAAAAAAATATCTAACTAAGTGGAAGCACTAGATATCAGAGTTACAAATCTAAATTTGAAAGAATTAGAATTTTATCCTTCATGGAAAAAAAGTTATGTGTTATACGATGTGCGTCACTTTTTTAAAATGTTGTTTTCTGAAAAAAATCAATTTTCGTGGGAGATGGAAAAAGAAGTGCAATTTGATTCCAAAAATTTTGAAAAAAATATTTTTATAATCTGCAAACAAAATTTGATGAGACTCTAGTTTGCACCATCTTCAAATTCCTCACAATTTAGCCACTATAGGTGCCCGAATGTGAAGATTTAGTTAGAAATAATAATTTCAGTGTCCAGTTTGGCCAAAAATTGTAAACCACTATTATGGGATCACTTACCCTTTTAGCCCAAATTTTATCTCCCCTAGCTTCTTTATCTTTGACTGCTTCCATTTTTCCATCAAGGTTGTGCTCCATTCCTTTGGAATTCTGCTCCTTTATGAAAAGACCAACAAGACTACCTTGTTTTCCAACAAATATTCTATTTCTTAGATGATATGAAATTCTAGCTTGAGTGGCCATGATTGTAGTATATTTTGCAATCTCCTCATTTGAGGGTCTTCTTAGTCACACACCATCTTCAATTGCGTCCAGATTATACACCTCAATATCACTATCAATATCCTCATTAGAGAGGACTTGTTGATGATATGCACTAGTAATTTTCCTTTGATTATCTACATCTACTTCATAAGAATCCATATTAGAAGAGCACTCACTGTTAGCAACATTAGAATCACTCATAACCATAAGTAAATCAATATCCTCCTCATTTTTTGATCAGAGTATTTAGTCATATCCTCTTCCATCTCAACCATCTATGCAATTGCACATTGGTGAGGAGAGTGTGGAATTTGAAAAACCATACACCAAGGGGTGTCTTCAACAAAATTTCTTCAATTCTTGTGCAAAGGGTCTGAAGGGACCTTATTCTGAGTATTTCTCTGATTATTAGGAATAGGCCTCCCATTATAACAATTAGTATTATATGGGTGATCTTGCAACCTAGGAGGTCTTTTATTCCTTTGATAATTTTTTGGTAGAGCCTTTTCTTTCTTTACAATTTTGTCACTTATAGTGTTCATAAAATTATCAATCTTATCCTCAAAAGTGTTCCCTTTAGCTCCTGAACTCTTGTCCTCCTTTGAATTTTTGAGAAGTTTTGCATCATCTCTTTTACCAACTTTACTAGTTTCTCTGCTAATATTATTAGTATGCTCCTCCATCTTGAAGGATTCCCTAAATGTCTAAGGATTCTCATCTAGCAGGTGGTAACTCATTTTTGTATCAAAAGTATTGTAGTAATTTACCAAGAACATGTGATCATTTAATTATAGATGAGGAGGCAACCTCTTGCTAGCATTTTAAAATATTGTATTGAACTCAACTATAGATTCATTAGGACCTTTAGCAATATTATTAAATTGATTCAACAAAAAATTGGAATCATCCTTTTCGCCGTACTGCTCTCTAAATATCCTTTTTAATTCTTTCCAAGAGCCAATGCTCTCAATAGGAGAAATCATATACCATTCTCTAGCATCTTCAATTATAAACTATATAAACAGCTTCATCATGACATCCTCTACTTCTACCTCAAAATAATCCATCACATTAGCAAATGCTTTGAGGTGGTCCTCACCACTCAAGGCATTATTTCCAAAGAATCTGACTAAAGTAGGTTTGAAATATTTAGGAAATGGGTTAGGGTAGCTAGGTATTCTAGTGAAACACAACTATTGGTATCTATCTACTTGGAGTGGCCTCCTAGTATGTTGATCCCTATGAAAATCCATTTGTTCATCATTTCTTTTGTTGTCAGATTGACTGGTATCCTTACCCTTTCAAATTTTTCCATCACCACCTCCCCTCTTGTTTCCTTCATCATTTTCCAAATACTAATTATTCTTCTTCTTATTTCCTCCACCTCCACCACCCTGATCTCCACCACCACCTCTACTAGGAATATGTCGTTTTGGCTTCTTCTTTTGTGACTCACTATTAGTATGTCCAGAGCTTGAAGCTTCCAGAGTGGGTGTGGACATTTTAATAAAAAAATCTTCCTAGCTATCTCTACATTAGAAGCTTTTATCTCAATTTTCTTCAAATCTTCTTGTAGTTTTTCATTTTCCAACTATAATCTCAAAAATTTAGAATCTGGAGGTGCAGTGTACAAAATATGACCCTTTTTGGCATTGTGTGTGGGGGTTTTCAATAGATGCAGTATGGGTAGTGGTATTTTTATTGAAGGTAGTTTTCTTAGGTTGATCAATGGGCTTCTTCCATGATCTACAAATGATGTCTTTTTAGAAGTAATAGGAGGATCTAAGGCTCTGGTAGTTGATACAAATGTGGTATAGGTATCATTAGTAGAGGTTCCCATCAAGACTATTATTTTAGGGATATCATTGGTCATTTTAGTAGCAAATTTAAAGACATTTTCTTCAAAGTTCTTACATCTAGCAGCATCTTCTCTCATTTTCTCCAATCTTTGTTTCCAAGCAGCTCTCTCAACTTTCTTAGCTCTAGTCCTATCTTCTCTCTCCTTTAACACCCTCAATCTATTATCCTCTTCTTCTTTAAGCCTTAGCTCTTCTTCTTCTATAGCTTTCATATCTTTATCTATATCTTCTTAATTTTCTAGAAGATCTTCAGGCTCACTTTGTGTAGGAGTATAATAAGGTTGGTCAATAGGATCTTCCTCAAGAGAAAGCTACACTTGTATATTAGGACCTTTAACTCTTGGCTTAAATTTTTTCCATTAAAAACAAAGCCAACTCTAGGTGTTAAAGGATTTAAAAAATTCTTATTCTTATCCCAAAACTCTCATCCATTCTCCTCTCTTGAGATGTTAAGCTCATTACCAAACACTTGCTCAATAGGAAAAATTCCTTGGTCTACGTCAGACCCTTCAACTTCATGTGCCTTTTCCTAGACACCGACACAACTTACATCAATAGGAGAATCAATAGACTTGTAACTTGATTTAAAGCTCATTTTTACCCAAGCAGGTTGCTTTTCTTTTACAGGCTCCCCTTTTTCCTTATGCTTAGGATGCTTCTTTGCATAACTTCTAGTCTTGTTCATGATGTCAAATATGTTAGAATCCTTCTTCTTGTGTTCCTTTTGAGAATTTATCATTATCCTAGTATTAAAGACATCAGAGTTTCCACCTAGAATATAAGGAAATAGAAAGTGATTGCACTTTGACTTTGTATTTCCAACCTTAGAAAATATTTTAAACATAACCCGACATAAGGTGATAGAATGAAGTAAGAACTAACACATAAGACTCAATATGATGTGACTTCTTACAACAAAATTTAAACCAATTATTCTTTAGACAGTAAAGAATAATATAACAAACTACTAGACTCTATTTGTACCAAATCTGAACTTAGAGACTTTGGACTTAGCTAGTCCCTAGCAGAGTCACCAATCTGTTGATTATTTTTTTTAAGAACCAAACTAACTTTAGAAAATACCTATGGAATTTTCCATTTCCAATACTTAGTACTCCAAAGGCATTTTCCAATGAATGAGTAAAAGTTGTGAGATTTCTACTCCTACACTTTGGGGTCTATTAAACCTAGGAGGGTGATCCCACAATGTACACTCAGGGATTTAAATGATTACTAGACAAATACATGGTCAATAAAAAATAATTCTCATAAAATTACTCAAAAAAGTAGCACATCAAATAATTTGGTAGCCCATTTACTAATATCCTACACTTAGAGCATGAGAAGATGAAACTCAGCATAAAAAAATTACATTTGTATCCATTTTGAAAGTTTATAAAATAAGGTGATTAGTTGATAAATCAACTCAGCAACTGAATTATGAATACTTTGCAAGAACCAGTGTCTTATTCCAAGAACAGAGTAAATACCAACCTATGCAACTAGATAACATATTATCAATAGCAACCTACAATCTCAAGAAACACTACTTTACAACATTCCCCTATTACATTCATGATCATCACTGCTTACAAAAATCCTAGCACCTAATTCTTATGAGTTTACAATCTCATCCAAGAACTTACATTAATTCATTAAACTAATAAGCAAGAATGAAATTAAACATCTATTGAGAGACAATGAGACACACAAAAGGAATCCTGGATTACTTTCATTCATAACTCATAAAATGAGAACATATAGAGAGAATAGTGATGAAATTGATATAAGTTTGTGTTGTATTTGATATATTGTTATCAAAATTACATACATAATAAAAAAAACTCTGAACTTAAGACAAAATCCTAAAATATGCTTGATATTCCTTTTATAATTCACTGTGTTGAATAAAAAACAATGAACCCCTACTTTCTAGCCCTGAATTCCTTTTTATAGAAATGAAGGAGAAAAACAAGCCTTCGGCCAAAAAGTACACATGTCAATATCCTATTGGACTACCAATAGTAAAAGATTCCCCTATTTAGTTGCAGTGCATTACCAAGAGGTGGGAAACATGTTGGGAAATGCAAGTAGTCTTCATTCATTATTGGAGATCCAATACAAACTTCAAAAGGGTATATTCAAATAGTTACCTCAAAATTTATGCTAATGCACACAAAGTGAAAGAAGGAAAGAATGATATATATAGAAAAGAAGAAACAAAAGATGTGTCCATGTCTGCAACCTTCTCATCAATTCAACCTGAGGAATATGCACTATATTTTCCATACTTTATCAAAAGCCTAATCTATATTAAATCTAGGCTATGTAGTGCAACTCTCACTTATCCATTATTCTTCATGGTTGCAGACTTCAAAATTTCAAATTACCACCCCACCATTTCACATCAGTCCACCACTCTCTCCAAGTACCTACCTTTCCATGCTAGGAATTCCTCTTTAGTGGGGCAATTGAAATTCATGACTTCATCCTCCCTTTTCTCTATAAGGTGCATACTTGGTGATGATTTGGTTAGCCTCTTTATCAAATTCCAATATGATGGTCTTAGCATGAGTTAGCATATCCATATTTATCTTCAATGTGTTCATATCAAATTTCTAACAAATTCATATAGCTTGATCTAAAATAAATTTATTAGTTTCATTTTTTCACACTTGTAGAGCTTTGATGGTATCATCATCCCTTAGAATGGATGGAAGATGGCCATAATGTGACTCATGAAAGGATTTCACTAGCTCTTTTATTTTGTTTTCCAATGGTTCAATATTTCCCTTGTATCCTTCAATTTTACCTAAAAAAACCATAAATTTTTCAAGAGGATTGGCATCTTGTTTAAATCTAATTGACATCAATACGAAATCCTTCTTCCTAGGGATTCAAATTTCCATGAGTGGAATGGCTCTTTCTCTGTCAATGTCAAAATTCTTAATAGTAGCCATCATGGATAAATAACTACGATGAATAGTATTCAACCTATTATTCACTCTTTTGTTCAAATGTTCCAATATTGTAGTGATAATATTCATGTTGCTCTTGAAAATTTCCTCATCATGATCGTCACATTTATCCTTGTATTTATTTAACTGCCTAAGAAACTCTTCCCTATTGGTATCTTAGCGTATGGCCCTTCTAGTGTATTGGGTTCTACTATTGAAATTGGCAGACTTCCCATGTTATATGGCCTAATTTCCCATGAAGAACTCACTTCAATAGTAAATTCTAGGGGTACAACTTCTTGTGAAGTGGTGGGGGAATCAACATCATTCTATTTAGACTTTTTAGGTTGTAAACTCAGCAACTTATTTCCCAATAATGCAACTTTTGTCTGCCACTACATGTTATACTGCTCAAGGCTTCCATATTTCACTAGAAAATCATTGTAATTTGTTCAAAGCTTATCCTTTTCTATAGTCAAAGATTCTACACTGGCCCTTGTAAATTGTACAACATGAACTGGCATATTTGCTACTTCTAAGGCTGATGATTTTGACAATCTTTTTATTATTAGGCATCCACTATAGTTAGGTGCAGGCTCAACAATATCCATTTTTTTGGTGCTTGGGGCTAGAGACCATATAGCTAGGGCTTCCCATTCCTCACTGAAAGCAGACCCCTATAGTATAAGTGCAGCTTCCTACTATATATCATAGAGAGCTCTGTCACACTTTTTTATCATTTCAAAAGCTATGGAAGAAACTGAATCCCATTTTGGAAGCAACAAAATACCACTATTCCTTACTAATTATTAACCCTCTTTTGTAGTCATCTTTTGGAATCTAGCTTTCATCCCATTTAAAAAAAAAATCTAGATGATAACCTTTGAAAATTATGGATGAAGGCTTCTTTCTATAGCCAGGTTTGTTGCATATTCGTATCTTTTAGCTCCATATGAAAATTCCATAAAATTTTGAGACTTTATAAATGAGTCATCATCTAGAAACTTTGTACATGCTTCAACCCACATATCATCTCTACCATATAGTCTTGTGAGATTAGCTTTACTAAATCTTGTACCCAACTGATGTGTTTCCCTTACTATTGGTGTAGTAGGTACTCCTTCTTGCATTTCCTTCTCTAATGCCCAAATGTCATCATCGAAGCCTTGGTCATCATAATCCACCAGACCAGTCACTTCAACCTTTTTCTTTTTGAATGGTGGCTCTCTTGGTGGTGTTTCACTAGGTGGTGAAGAATCAATCTCCACAATCTCAGGCTCTATTGGCCTTGGAGGAGATGATGGTGGTACTTGTGGCACATGAGAATGAGGCTTATATTTTTTTTGTGGAGAAGTATAAGAAACTGCATCACCTTTCTTTTCCTTACTCTTTCTCCTTACAAAGAACTTTATTCTTGGTTCATCAGAGGCTAAGGATGTATTTTTTCCTCCTATGGAAGAGACTTCCCCTCCACTTTTTTCTTCTACCATTGGGGCTTTTCCCTTATCCTTACTTATTACCAATTTAGCTTCAAGGTTGCCCACTGCTTAATCAAAATTCCTTGATATATTCTCCACCTTTTGTATTACATTTTCAATTTCTAGGAGAACCTTGAAATTAGGTTCTTCTTTCTTTATCTTTCTTTACATTTTGCTAAAAGAAATCCACCTCACTATTCTTTTCTCCTACTCCAAAAGTTCGAACACATTTCTATCACATCTTTAGGATATTGGAAAATGTGTATAAATTTGAAGCTCTTGTTTCTTTCATTCAACCATGCCATAAAACCTTCAGGATCATATCTGATCCTCTCAACTAACCTCTACATGTGGTAGATTTTGAGTATATCAAGAATATTATTATATCCTCCCTTGATCATTAAAAAATCAGAAAAAATGGGTGTACAAAGGAAATAATGTTCCTTTTCCTCAATTAAATAAGTTTTCATTTTCAATACTTCCTAATTGCCACATCACTTCTAAGAAACTAATTCTTTCTGGCACAAACCCTGGCAACAAGTGAGGTGCTACCATGGAGCCATATACTCTTAAGATACTGTAATCAGGGTATGGGATAGCATCTCACCAATTATGGTCAACTCCAAGCTCATGCCTTCTCTCCTGAGGTCTCAAGAAATCATGTAGAGCTATGGGAATTCTAGGTACACTCACAATTAAGACTCTTCTCAGTTCTAAAGCAAGCAAGTTCTGAAATGTCACATAATCATATGTCCTATCATCCTTGTCTAAAATAGTAGTCCAACTTTGCATGAGAAACTCCAAGTCACCCTTTCTTCTTTCTAAAGTTTTACTAGGCCCAAAGAAAATTACACCTTTGTACAAAAACATATCCATCCATAATGACTACCAGTTGAATCTCAATCCCAATTCACCCTTCTTCAACCTTATTAGTCCCTCATCCATTCTTTTTGAAAGAAACCATGCATAATCATATATTGCACAATACTAGGGGTGTTGAATATGGGTAGCCATATACATCCATACCATTGGCATTCCTATGACAGGATCATAACCAAGTATTTGATAAATCGAATAGAAGGTTTTTTGGAAGTAAGAAATAAAATAGCTAACTCGGAAAGGCTCTTTATCATGTGACCCTATTATGATCTTTTGACTTGCAATTTCTGCTAGGACTCTTGGCAAGATGTGAACTTTGAATGCAATCTTAGTTTTATCATAATCCTTCTTGAGAATGTCCCAATTTATCTTATATATTTCATCATTCCATTTAGTAAGCTTGAAAACAAGACCCAATTCATCCTTGGTGATTTTGACCATTTCCCTCCCATCATATGTTCTTATAGTTCTTGTGACTGGGACATAATTGGAATCAACTACCTTAAGCAATTCAACATCCATATAAACATTTGGTACAATCAACTTTCCCAGGACATGGTTCTAAGGGTTACTTACTGGGATACTAATGTTTCTATTCGTGAATGAGCTATAAAACAATTCCCATCTAGTATAAGGCAATTTGGCATCCTTGATAAAGTAATTCTTGTCAATCAAACCTTCTACTACTTGTGGACCTCTGAGAAGTAATTAGCCCTTAGGTTTATCAATGGTTGAGGGTGGTAATTGGTCTATGAGGTCTTTCTTTAAATACCTTTTGGGAGCAAAAGATTCCCCTTTGGATGAAGACACTTTTACTTTAGGAGCCATAACACAAGAGGTATTACAAGGGAGGGTTTCTAATTTACTTGAACAAGGATTATTGCTTTTGTAAGGGTTTGACATAAATTATGCAATGAAAAACTTAAGAAATTCTTTCTATGAATGTCAAACATTAAAAATTATAAACCAAGAAAACACTAATAGACTCGAGTTTCATAAACTACAACTTGACAATAATTTTGATGGGAGGGAAACAATTCACTTACTAGTTTTCTTTGCAAGTTGACAACCCTAGTTGTGACATCAGAAAATATTGAAAAACCACAACACAAGATCCTTGAGTGCATAGAGTATACTTCACAATGTTGAATTATGCCTTTAAAATAGGTATTAATAATTATGCAACTCCTTACTTCGGTAGCTCTATCTCATTTCAGCTATTAAGGCTCACTCACATGAACCAAAATGTCTCACTTTCCTTCAACTAAGTTTTGAATGTCATTTGTTGATCCTTTTGGAGTGTTAATTGATTGACGATCCAAATTTAGCCATCCTATTATGAAAGATACGACTGTACACAACCACAATACTTACTAAATGATAGAAAGCTGCATGGAACCAATTTCCAGTAGTATGCGGACTCCACCATTCCTTTTTTTCTTTAACCAGGATCCTCGTGTCTTCTTTCCCTTTCCCTTGTGAGTCATAACTAGTGCACAAATTTTATCAATGGGAAGATGGGGAGAGGTCAAGATTAAATCTCTCAGCTTCTTCATACACACTTCTTAATTACCCACAACTTTATCCTTCTTAAAACATCCACAACCTAGACTAAAAGATCTCCAAACATGTGCAATATATCTGCATTAGTAACACAATTTATTCTCCATGCCCCATGTCAAAAATATTTAATTAATATTTTCCCTTGCACCAATGATTCCACATGTACCATAGAAAAAATGACACTTTGCTTGACATGGGATGAATTCATGATAAAATTGACTTAATGAGGTCTTAATCTAGTGTTGTGAGGCATTTTATGTGTCCACAGTAGGTCTTGGACCCTTGCAAATCAAATAACAAGTGCTTATTAACGTCTTGTGAAGGTGTTATAAAGTATTGTAAAGGACTCTCATGCTTTTCTAGACTTAATTAACCTATTTCTCCCTAATTCAATATTATAAAATTTGTTTAATAATATTAGTATATCAATCTTGAAGGTTCTTAACTTATACTTAAAGTTAAACTAGTGTTGTAATGTTTCTTGCACATTCACATTAGTTCTTGTGCCTTCTAGGATATGTGGACCTTATTTTAATGATGTAAAGTGTAGTTAATCACAGTTTCACATTGATTCATGTGTCTGAAGCCCTATTTTACATTTACATCATCATTAATAGGCCTCTATTAATCCATATTGTGCATCATGCGGCTTAAATTGATCAAATACCCGACAAAGTTGTAATTTAAACCTTATTTCCTTATCTCCTAGCTTTTGAGTTGTCAAATTAGTCCCTATGGGACTCATTCGCCATGCATGGAGAATCAGCCCTATCTAGGTGGGACCCATTTTCCATGTGTGGTGAATGAGTCTTATCTAGCCCAATTTTGACTTTTGAGCAAGAAAAAGTGAAATTTAAAGTTTAATTTTACTACATGTCGGCCTGTGATGAGGTATAATTGGGATATTAAGGAACAATTTCCTATAAATAAGTGTTTTTATACTCATTTTACATCTAACAACTCATTTTCACATCTCTTATCTTTATTCATCCACCAATCTTCACTTCCAAGTCAAGCAACTTAGGGTTTTATCATTTCAAGACATTAAGACATCAATTTTTAGACTTTCAAGGGTAGATCCTCCATGTTTTGCTACAGAATTTCAAGAACAAACAACATGGAAAATTAATCAACTCCATTTTTACATGTTTCATTCATTTCATTCATCACTTTGGTTTAATTACCTAAAAGGGGTTTGACTTTGGCAAACCCTCATGCCTTAACATTCACCATTTGTCTCTCTTATCTTGTGTTTATGCAAATTTAGGTATCTTGGAAGCTTAGAATTCATTGAAGATCAAGTTGCAAGGTTTTTAAAATCTTCTATTCATCATCCAAGTCAAAATATCAACAAAAAGTGACTTTCAAACCCGAATTCGACAGTTTCAGAAGCAAACACCTGTAGGAAGCCGAAGTGCAAATCAGAAGCCTCTAGTACCACTCTTGAATATTCATAATTTCATAAGTGAACTCATTCATGATCAGTGGAAAATGAGTCCCACTTCCAGGGTCAATTTTGAGTTTTTTATATTTTTAGGTACCCTTTTGTCAGAAATGGGTTCTGGCTCAATTTTGCATAACTAGGACAAATTTTCCCAACATGGCGAATGAGTCCCACCAGGCCTAAAAATCAACATAAAAAATGTTTCAAAAGCAATATCCAGTCTCCTTCAAGCTTATAGGTGCACACTTCAAGTTTCATTCAATATGTTTAGTTTTGCATTCATTTCTAGTTCATTGTTGCAATACACAATATGTTTTCAAACATGACTTGCTTCTTTGTTTTTACATTCATATTCGATCAATTTCATAGCTTAGCTTCATTCATATCATCTCATTGAAGATTAACAACTTCATATATAACATAATTTGAATGAACCCTTTATAGCATTTTTGGCCTAGGTTCTCTCCTTTTAGGTGAAAAAACCTAGAAAAGTTAGAGAGTACATTAGAGCCAAAAATCTATGGTTCATTTTGGTGAACCTGATTTTAGAAAACTTTCATCCATCATCATCCTAGCAATAGCTTGCATTGACATTGCATTAAATTTGTATTGGTTAATTTGCATCTAGGGTTTCAAATTTTGCATTAGAAAAGGTGCATTTAGTTTATGTTTTTGAATACAATTTCCTAACAGAACTCTACAATTAAGCATTTCCATCTTAGATATGCATCTTCCAACATCAAACACATAGAAAAATTCAAAATTTCTAAAAAATTTTCAAAAAACAAGTATTGGGACTCATTCGCCATGCTAGGCGAATAAGTCCCTGTCCAAATTTTTAACTGACTAGTACAACATTAGAAACCTCATTTGTGTGCTTCCTAAGCCTCCTAGTATCATATAGTATAAGTTTGGAAATTTTCTATAACATTT
Source organism: Sequoia sempervirens (assembly GCA_007258455.2). Lineage (NCBI taxonomy): Eukaryota > Viridiplantae > Streptophyta > Pinopsida > Cupressales > Cupressaceae > Sequoia > Sequoia sempervirens. Next base: position 93,229 of record VDFB02335227.1, read on the forward strand.
CTTTTATGCATTTATCTCAAAAACATCATTTTAGATTACTCATTCTTTAAATCACTTCATTTGCACACATCTTTATATCTGAAAATGCTTGCATTTCTGCACTTTTGCATAACATTGATAAAAATTCTTTTCACTTTTGCATACACAACATGTTTCTATTCCCAAAACTTTGCATAAGTTTGTTAAAAGTGCTTTTCATTCTTGCATGTACATTGTTTGCATTTTCTAAATCTTGCCTACATTGGATAAGAATGTTTTGTATCTTTGCATATACATTGTTCATATTGTTGAAACATTGCATGAAATGGTTACATGTGCTTTTCATTCTTATTCAAACACTCCTAGTACCTTACATATGTAAACATGTTAAGAAACACTTTGTATCACCTCCCTATGAGAATGTTTTAGTGAAGGAGATTACAACTTGGGCCATTCCGAACAATCATACTTGTTCTTCTCATAATATCTCTCCTCTTGGTGATGAATATATTTTAGTAGAAGAATAAATTAATGAGATTTTTGAGAATCCTAGTTGTTTCTCTCCTTTTACCTCTCTTAGTTGACAAAACATTCACAACCAACATAAAAAAATATTAGATGATCATGACAACATTTGTCTTTCTCCTAGTATCTCTCCTAGTGGTGAAGAAGATACTTTGTTGTTAGAAAACACAATTGATGATAGTCATGGGAATCTTCATTGTCCCCCTTTACCTAATAAAACCCTTCTTGAACAAGACACTTAAACCATTGCTCACTCTCTTACTTGTGATGAAGTCCTTTTAGAAGAACCAACCTTAGAATGTCACAAACATTTAGTTTGTAGTTCTCAAAACCCTCCTCCTAGGAAGGATATCATAATGCAAGAAAAGAACCACAATAATGATATGGACTCTCACTTTCTAAGGAATGTTAACATTATTCAACCTCAACGTATCCTTTACCCCCCTTCACATAAACCTCTACCTCAAAACAAATCCAAATTTACCCTCTACCCACCTTCACACAAACAACAAACTCAAACTAAACCTCAACTTATTCTCTACCAACCTTCACATTGAATTCACCCCTCCAACCAACCATAGTATACCCTTTACCCACTAACACCAATGTATCACAACCATCTAGTATTGATACTATTTCTCACACATATAACACTTGAAATAATCTACAACTGCCACAACCAACTCCACCCTTCTTACCTTTACCAAATCTACCTATTACCCCTCATTACCTTCCACACATAAATGAGTATGATATTGTTGAAAAACTAATGAATACTCCTGCCAAAATTTTCCTTTGGGATTTTCTTTAAAACTCACCAAATTATCACAATATTCTTCAAACCGCCCTAAAATAAATCACAATTCCTCCCGGTACCACTTCAAATGATGTGGCAGCTCTCATTCACAAAAATAATCTTGACATTACCTTCCATCAACATGAGCTCCCTCCTTTGGAGTTGTGTAATCAACATGATTCCTTTATGATAATTTCTCAATTCAATTGCACAGGTATCAAATAGACTCTCATAGATAATGGTTCTACCCTTAATGTGTGTAGTGAGTCTACTTGATCAATTAAATGTTGACTTGTCACAAATAATACCTAATTCCATATCTATTTGAGTATTTTATAATACAACAACCAAACCACTTGGTGTAATCACTTTACCTATTACGGTTGGGGTTGTTACTTTGCAAACTCCTATTCATGTCATGCCTTATGATCTCTCATATAATATTCTTTTAGGAAAACCATGGATTCATTAGATGAATGTAGTTCCTTCAACCCTTCATTGTACAATGAAATATGTCTATAACAATAACATTTATCATGTTGAACTAGACCCCGAGTTTGAAAGTTGCTTGCATCCTGAGAAAAGAACTTTAAGTCCTCTAAAAACATTGATTCCAACATCCAATATAGAACATCTTGAAGTTGAACACAATAATGATGAATCAGTGCCTAAATTATTTGGTGATGATTGGGGATCCTTAGAATTCACACCATCATTTATGGGTAAATACATATTCACACAAAATCCAAAAAAGAAACAAGACCAACCAACCATCATGTCAACACAAAATTTGGACAAACTTTCGCAAGCATCCACCTCAACCACTTTAGAAAATGCCACAAACTCCACAACAACCCTTAACGAACACAACAATGAAAAAAAACCTTATTCCAAATCAATGGAATAGCTTTATGGAAAAGGTTATGACCTCATGAAACAACTCAGGTATAGTGGAAAAGGATGTGGTGCTCGAGAACAAGGTATCTGTAACCCTATAGAGCCTAACACACAACAAACAACTCATGGTATTAGTTATTTTCATTTGATTGAGATCAAAAAACCTTCACTCAACATCAACAATCTCACAAAACACCCTTCTAAACCATTCTTAAGACCTAGTGGTCTTGAACATCATCCTTTACAAAATATGGAACAAACAACTATAGCTTCGCTTAATCACCATGTCATCTGGCAAAATGTTCATGATTTGAATTCGTTAGATTTTGTACCCTCCTATAATGGATAAAAAAAGATCTCACAATCTAGAGAAACTTGTGTAAGTATGACATCTAATACTAAAGAAGATGTATCTTTATCACATACCACATGACCACCTTCTCCTCTTGATCCAGAGGGTCTCTTTTCAAGACTCCTCCAAGATCACTTGATCTTCCTTTCTCCAAGAACTCGAAATAAATTCTTTTCCAGAACTCCTTTTTGTGCCTATCATAGAGTTCATGGTCACTCCACTAATGAATGTAATGCTTTGAGTCACAAAATCCAAAATTTTCAGGAGTCTAGTATGCTTCCTTTTGTGGGGGCATCTAATTCCTCTAATTGATATTTATTTTCACTCTAGCACACATTTCATCAACCATTTTGGCTCACCCTTGCCCTGCACTCAGTGGGGGAAAGAGGTTTGATAGCCTTGCTCTCGTATGTCACTTGTCGCTACTTCTTTTGACTAGTCGTTAACCTTTCATGAACACAAAAGAGCAAGCTTGGGACGTGGATGATGTGCCTTACGTTGGCTCGCATGTGACATACTACCCTTTTCATGTTGTGCCTTCTCAAAAACATATGACTTGGCATAGGGATTTTCGAGTAACCTCTCATGTTCTCCTTCTTCACCTTTAAAGCAATTGATCACAGTAATGGTGCTCACAACAAATTTAAATTGGGGGCATACATCACTATTGGGAAAAAATGGATGGGGCATCTAATTATAAGTCCAAACAGTAGTGCCTTTGATAACTTTATTTCCATTAGGTTGCCTCAAAGACACGTACAAGTATGCCCTAAAGTGGAAACAAACACAGTTTATTTCTCACATTAATCCTTTTGAGAGATGCACATGTAAATTCAATAGCAAGCATTAACAGATTCTCTAACAGAACCATTACAGACATGAAAGATGAGACAAAAAATAGAACACAAAGATCTACATGGGGAAAACCCTTTCGGGTAAAAAACCCCACTCTCCAAAGTTCGAGCCATTGTATTATTCAGCAACAGAAAGTTACAATAGAGTTTCAGGCTCTTAGCCTTTTAGAGATTACATCTTGTTCATTTTGGATACAACTGGTAGCAAACTATCCCTGAGAGATCAACCAAAGCAATCATGATCATGAGAGATTCTAGCAGCTTAACTCTGCCTCTCAATCCTCTGCTTTGACCTCATGGCCTCAGCCTTTCGGCTAGCCATTTGGTCCTCTCTATCATTCTATCTCTGGCTCTCAGCTCTTCAGTTCCTTGGCTTATTAGCTCTCACTTCACAACATCCAATGCATATGTATATACATTCATTCTCTATAGGCCCTATGAAATTGTTCTTTTCCAACTGTCAGATCAGAACTAATGAATCATCCAGCCCAGCATCATAGATTTTTTTACTTCCTTGCATAGAAGATAATATGTCCAGGTCACACCACGTTGGACAATCTTCAAACAGTCAAGGGCATTCAACCTATGTTGTCATGTTAGTGAGACACTAACTGTGTCTCCCTGATGCCAACACAACCAGCATTCGATATCGCCAAGAGTCATCCCTATTGGCAAGAGGTTACATGGAGTCCAGAGAGCTATTGCTAAGACTTCACCATGTCACCAAGACCTCACACCGAAGATCACAAGGTATTCTGAAGAGTTCATTAATCGGCAAGACTATCGCTCTTCGCCCAAACATTACACCAAAGTCTTGAAGCCACATCGACCTTAGTATTCTCATTGGCGAGACAATTGCCATTCGATGAGACATCATACTGAAGTACAAAAGGTCATATCAATGTTAGCTTTTCCATCGGCAAGACAACTGTTCGCCAAGAGGTTTCGCCTAGTCTCCTCAAGTTTCACCAAAGCACCCGACAGTCGGCAAGACATTCATCTTTCGCCAAGACCTCACATCTACCAACCAAGTCTTACCAAGTCGGCAAGACTTTTTTCTTTTGCCAAGACCTTACACTGACCACAACATGTCATACTGAGTCGGCAAGACTTTTGACCTTCACCAAGACCTTTCACCGAGCTCTTCAACTAAAACATCCAAAAGTCGGAAAGACTTAGGGTATCGCTGAGATGTTATACCGACATCAGGATTCCCATCGGGAAGATAATCACTCTTTTCCAAGAGATAATACCGATGCTTCCATGTTACTCTGAAGTCTCCTATCAGTAGACATTCTGTGTTGCCAAGAGGTCATAACGAACCCATTTCAATACCCTGATGACTCCAATCGGTGAGACATCTCCCAGTTGCCAAGACTTCATGCCGATAGGAGCAAGTCATACCGATTTCCACATTAGCCAGACAAACCAAAGGTCATGTCGATATTGGCAAGACTTCCTATCATTTTCGAGACATCATTTTGACACATATGAGTTACCCTAATGACCACAAGTGTATAGCTGTTAGTGAGACATCTCCCTGTTGTGAAGAGTTCTTGCCAAACCCTTATGTTACACCGAAGACTTCTTTCGGTGAGACTTCTCTCATCATCATGAGACATACTGAACGCCCAAGACTCTCCCCAAAAGCTTCTTTCACCACAGGTCTCTCCGACATCCTCTAGACACTAACCTGTCGGCCAGAGATCTCTAGTCAGTAGAAGGTTACAACAAAGGCCACAAGTCATAGCGACAACACTAGTCGGCAAGACAGAAGCATTGTCTTGGCGACATGAGAAAAACACAAGGATACTAAACTATCAGTCGGCTAGACAACAAGAATGTCACAGCGACCATGCTTTCTTAGAGGTTTTAGCTAGTGAGATTGAGGCAATAATTCCAACAATCTTCCACTTGACAAAGATCACATAGGAACCTCCAAAGCAACCAGAAACTAGGATCACACTAGCTCCACCAATTCTGACCCCACAATACTCAAGACACCCAATCAACATGATTCAATAGATAACAGTCCACCAGACAATCTGCAACAAAGACTAGGCATCCAACTATAACTCACTGACCAACAAAGCAACCAATCATAGCCTTCCAAGAAAACACATAGATCTCAAACATGCTCTCATGCTCCATCAAGAATTTTGCTCCATCATCCAAGATGTCCACCATTTAGGCAACAATCTTGTCATCTTCCAACATGCCACATGTGGAAGAAGGATACAATGCCAAGGTGTATAAGCACCATTCTAATGAACACAAGCAAAAGATCCCAGTGATAACATCAACAACATACAACTACCACTTCACTATGCTCAAACACTATATAGAAGCAATATCAACTTCAAAGCTTCAGTCAAAACACAACAGTGAAGTCATTATCCAGAAACAAGAAACTAAACATCAGTTAGAACAACAATTAGACTAACTACTTCCATCTAACTAATAAACCCACGCGATTGGAAATAGCACCCACAGCTCATACTATTCCATTCAATCTCACATACCTCAAAGGTATCAACATTAGTAAACTCATGCTGCTCAAAAAAATAACCCATCAACAACATATGCAAGCTCCAAGTGCCAACTAGTCAAAGAAGACAAGACACATACATGAACTCCCATTGCCTAAGTAATCTAGATCTGAAAGATCAAAGGCATCGCAAGTCTACCAATACCAGGACATAGAAAATGTAACCCTGTAGTACAAAGAAAAAATCCACAATGATATGCACATCCTGCAACAACCTGCCACAAGAAACATTTCTCTCACCACAAACCTTCACGGCCATAGATAGAAACTCTGCACATCATCTTCCTATAGAACATCCTCCTACATACACTTCTAATAGCCAGCTGTGTCAAGAATGATCTTCTTCACATCCCAAAAGAAAAAACCTTAACAACATCCATTCGTTCAATTACCAAGATCAAACCAACTTTAAAAAACATGGATGTAAGCTTCTTAAAGAAGATCAAACTACTTCATTCCCCATTTTAGGAAATCAGCCCATACAACATCTCCTACCAATTCTCATTAGGAATAAGGAGATAAAACAAAGCTGTACAACTTCCACTATGAATCCTCCAGATCCATTAAACAACAATTCAAGATCCATATCATGAAAGCAAACATAAAAACACATCTGAAAGATATAAAGGGCCAAATGCCTCCTAGATAAACTGTTGAGTAGACCAAGAGTGGGAATGAGAATACTCCTTCAAGATATACAAGTCATCATGAGTAATTCAAGAGCAATCTCCTCATAGGTCTCTTATTGAACTCACGTTCAATCAAGGTGTAGACTTCTCAGACTTTCTGCTGAATAACTTCATCAGGAATACCAATCAGCATCATTTCTCTCACAAGAGAAAAATAGCCTCACCTTATTCTTCATGTATCCATGAGTACTAGAAACCGATCATCTCATGCTAAACTTTAGCTACATTACTGCACTATCACGAAGTATCAAGCAAATAATCAAAGCACCCAATACACAAAGAATTACTAGACCATTGTCAAAGCTCCAATCATCTGAATTAGGAACTTATCATGACATCATGATCTACACATCCCCATAGGAGATCCCATGCTTCAAGTGACTTTTCCATTGTCTCAAGTACAATGCACAATGCCAAAACTCACTTTCTGCTGAAAAACTTCATCAGGAATACCAATCAGCATCATTTCTCTCATAAGAGAAAAATAGCCTCACCTTATTCTTCATGTATCCATGAGTACTAGCAACTGATCATCTCATGCTAAACTTTAGCTACATTACTGCACTATCATAAAGTATCAAGTAAATAATCAAAGCACCCAATACACAAAGAATTACTAGACCATTGTCAAAGCTCCAATCATCTGAATCAGGAACTTATCATGACATCATGATCTACACATCCCCATAGGAGATCCCATGCTTCAAGTGACTTTTCCATTGTCTCAAGTACAATGCACAATGCCAAAACTCCAGTGCACGTGTAAGCAAGAGTATACCATGACATAAAGAAAATAGACTTAAAAGTAACATCGCCTGTCAAGCACCACCAACACCCTAGCCAAAGACTCCAAGAGTCCTCCATGGATCCAAGATGTTGCACATCTTCAAGTCATGTCGATGCAAAAGTGAAAGAACCTTCTGCAACAACAAGATCTAAGAGCTCTCCCAAGAAACATCTGCAACACTAAAGAAGACCATTCAGCACCATGTGATGAATCCACAGTCATTGCTAGAGCTCCCACTGAAACGTGACACCTGAGCTCTCCAAGCAACATGACTACCTGCTATAGGTTCCCATTACCAACTATTCAGGTACTCAGTAGTATCCATCCTCTCATCTCAAAGCACCATACCAAGGCACAAGTGACCACAGACAAGGCCAACTAACAAGTTTGTACCAATAATGAATCAACCTCGCGGATATAGAGAGTTCACTTCTGAGTTGTCTCATAGAAAACATGTAGGTAAAGGAATCCCACAACATTGCACAACCCGTAGATCCATTCAACAGAAATGTGCAAACCCATCATCACATTGGAAATGCAAAAATGAAGATCTCAAAGAGAATAACCACGTAGACAACATGACTCAAACACTAGATCACACCAAATCTGATTTTCCAATCATGTCCACAGCGACCAATATAATCAAGGAACCCACAAGCACCACCACAGGAATGCTAAGTGATGAATCACGTACCAACACTCCCATTCAGAGAAGAAAACATACCTCCTCAATCCATGCACCAAGCATGCATGCAGAATTGCAACTATCTCATCCAACAACACCCCAAAAGGCCAGTGTCTAGACAATAGCTTAACAAAAACTCCACATGCTCACAAGTTTTTTCTTAATCGTGTAAAACCTGCAAAACCATAGAGCCATGCAAGTGGAAAACATCCTTAGAAAGGAAAAAAAATAGTTCAGGAGAATCCAGGTCCCTTTCAGACCAACTCTAAAACCACCAACATGTACATGCATCTGAGAAAGAGAGAAAGGCTATTTCAAAAGCTTGTAAATCATCTAATGGTTAACTCCATAGCCTTTTAGTATCCGAGGTTAAAAGGAAATAGTGCCTTCCAACACCATGAAACACCACCTAGCATAAACACTCTCCTCCATGGCTGAGAAACAACCTAGGCTTCTCCATATCACCCAGAAGCCTAACACGCAAATTCCCAATATGAAAGCTTTAGTGCTACATAGCCACAGAGCAAAGAAATCCACCTCATAATCAAAGGTTATACTTCTACCAGTCAGGAGACACATATCACAACATGATCAACTCCCTTTACCATCTTGACCATCCTTGAAGCTACGTGTTGTCTTAGAATACCACAAGGCTTCCACTCATCAAAGGATCAATACATCAGTCCATTCCTCAAGATTTCCTCTAGCCCAACAAACTGATAAATATTCACAGGAGAAATATCCAGAACCAACAACCAGAAGAAGGCTTTGATACCACTTGTTGGGAAATCAATGGAGCGCATCTCATGATAACTCCAAATAGTAGTTCCTTTGGTAACTTTATTTCCATTAGGTTACCTCAAAGACAGGAACAACTATGTCCTAAAGTGGAAACACACATAGTTTATTTCCCACATTAATCCTTCTCAGAGACGCACATGTAAATTCAACAACAAGCATTAACAATTTCTCTAACAGAACCATTACAGACATGAAAGATGAGACAGAAAAATAGAACACAAAGATTTATGTGGGGAAAACCCTTTCGGGTAAAAAACCCCTCTCCAAAGTTTGAGCCATTGTATTATTTAGCAATAGAAAGTTACAATAGAGTTTCAGGCTATTATCCTTTCAAAGATTACATCTTGTTCATTCTGGATACAACTAGTAGCAAGCTATCCTTGAGAGATCAACCAAAGCAATCATGATCATGAGAGATTCTAGTAGCTTAACTCTACCTTTCAATCCTCTGCTTCAACGTCATGGCCTCAGCCTTTTAGCTAGCCATTCGGTCCTCTCTATCGTTCTATCTCTAGCTCTTGTCTCTTCAGCTCCTTGGCTTATAAACTCTCACTTCAGAACATCCAATGTATACATATATACATTCGTTCTTTGTAGGCCCTATGAAATCATTCTTTTCCAACTGTCAAATCAGAACTAACAAATCATCTAGGCCAACATCATAGATGTTTCCACTTCCTTGCATAGAAGATAATACATCTAGGTCACACCATGTAGGACAATCTTCAAACGGTCTCCTCGATGTTGTCATGTGGGTGATACACTAATCGTGTCTCCCCGATGCCAACACAGCTAGCATTCAATATCGCCAAGAGTCATCCCTATCGGCAAGAGGTTACATTGAGTCCAGAGAGCTATCACTAAGACTTCGCCATGTCGCCAAGACCTCACACCAAAGAACACAAGGTATTCCGAAGAGTTCATCAGTCGGCAAGACTATCGCTCTTCGCCCAGACATTACACCAAAGTCTTCAAGTCACATCGACCTCAGCATTCTCATCAGCGAGACAATCTCTATTCGATTAGACATCATACCGAAGTTCAAAAGGTCATATCGATGTTAGCTTTTCCATCGGAAAGACAACTGTTTTCCAAGAGGTTTCGCCGAGTCTCCCCAAGTTTCACTGAAGCACCTGACAATTGGCAAGACATTCGTCTTTTGCCAATACCTCACATCTAGCAACCAAGTCTTACCAAGTTGACAAGAATTTTGTCTTTTTCTGAGACTTTTCACCAAGCACAACATGTCATATCGAGTCGGAAAGACTTTTGACCTTCGCCAAAACCTTTCACCGAGCTCTTCAACCGAAACATCCAATAGTCGGCAAGACTTAGGCTATCGCTGAGACGTTATACCGACATCAGGATTCCCATCGGCAAGACAATTTCTCTTCACCAAGAGATAATACCGATGCCTCCATGTTACCCCAAAGTCTCCTATTAGTCAGACATTTTGTGTTGCCAAGAGGTCATAACGAACCCCTTTCATTACCCTGATGACTCCAATCGGTGAGACATCTCCCATTCACCAAGACTTCATGCTAATAGGAGCAAGTCATACCAATTTCCACAGTGGCCAGATAGACCAAAGGTCATGCCGATATCGGCAAGACTTCCTATCATCACTGAGACATCATTCTGACACATATGAGTTACCCCGGTGACCACAAGTGTATAGCTCTCAGTGAGACATCTCCATGTCGCCAAGAGTTCCTGCCGAACCCTTATGTTACACTAAAGACTTCTTTTGGCAAGAATTCTCTCATCGGCATGAGACATACCAAACACCCAAGACTCTCCTTGAAAGCTTCCTTCACCATAGATCTCCCCAACATCCGCTAGACACTAACTCGTCGGCCAGAGATCTCCATTTGGTAGAAGGTTACAATGAACACTACAAGTCACAGCGACAACAACAGTTGGAAAGAAAAAAGCATTGTCTTGGCGACATGAGAAAAACACAAGGATACTAAACTACTAGTTGGCCAGACAATAGGAATGTCACAACGACCATGCTTTCTCAGAGGTTGTAGCCTGTGAGATTGAGGCAATAATTCCAAAAATCACCACTCACATTTCATTGTGGATTTTCTTTTTTTTTGCGATTCCCTCTCTTGGAAGCATTAGGTACAATGTTTCCTAGGATGAGACCTTCTCATCCTCTCTTGGAGATATTGACCATGATGTTCCATATGATGATACATTGTATAAATTAAGCAAAATATCTTTGAACAATCCTAACATTATTTTGCATTAACAATATCTATAAGTATCAAAATCTTTTCCTTTGTGGTGCCTTGTTAAAGTTATCAGGGGGTATAACTTTGATATGGTTGAGCAGGAAGCCCACCTAGTGGCATGACTTTTCCCCATAGCCACCTTTGTGTTTGTGAGTGCATACTAACTAGCATATGTATCTTACCTTTTTGGGACTTCTCACCCCATAGACGACCTAAAGTTCTATGGCCCTAGAGTGGGCACATTTTTCTTTCTTGCTCATTCTTTCCATTGCATGATTTTGTATCTTGGGGGCTTGACTTAGGATCTTGGATCCTTAGGACTTGGCCACCTCCTTTTATCTTTGTCATTCTTTGTCATCTACATCTTTACACTTGGATCTCTCTTGAATGTCTACTTTAGTGTGAGTTTGAAGTAGGTTCATCCTCTCACTAAAGTGTGGGTGAAATGTGTCATAGAAAAAAGGACCCTTTGCTTGACATGGGATTAATTCATGATAAAATGGACTTAATGAGGTCTTAATCTAGTGTTGTGAGGCATTTTATGTGTCCAGACTAGGTATTAGACCCTTGCAAATCAGATAACATGTGTTTATTGATGTCTTGTGAAGGTGTTGTAAAGTCTTGTAAAGGAATTTCACACTTTTCTATACTTAATTGACCTATTTCTCCCTAATTCAACATTATAAAATGTGTTTAGTAACATTATTACATCAATATAGAAGGTTCTTAACATAAACTTAATGTTAAACTAGTGTGGTAATGTGTCTTACACATTCATCGGTTCTTGTGCCTACCTAGTCTATGTGGACCTCATTTTAATGATGTAAAGTGTATTTAATCACACATTCACATTGATTTCTATTTCCCAAGCCCTATTTGACATTTACATCATCATTAATAGGCCTCTATTAATCTATATTGTGCATCCTGAGGCTTCAATTGATAAAATAGGCAACAAAGTTGTAATTTAAACCTTATTTCCTTATCTCCTAGCTTATGAGTTGTCAAATTGGGCCCTGTGGAACCCATTCACTGTGCATGGAGAATCAGTCCCATTCAGGTGGGTCCCATTTTCCATGTGTGGCGAATGAGTCCTATCTAGCCCCATGTTGACCTTTGAGTGGGGAAAAGTGAAATTTAAAGTTTAATTTCAATACATGTTGGCCTGTGATGAGATATAATCGAGAAACTAAGGCACAATTGTCTATAAATAAGTGTTTTTATCCTCATTTTACATCTAACAACTCATTTTTACATCTCTTATCTTTATTTATCCACCAATCTTCTCTTCCAAGTTAAGATTCAACTTAGGATTTTATCATTTCAAGACATTAGGACATCAATTTTCAAACTTTCAATGGAAAATCCTCCATGTTTTGTTGCAGAATTTCAAGATCAAACATCATGGCAAGGTAATCAACTCCATTGTTGCATGTTTCATTCATTTCATTCATCAATTTAGTTAATTACCCAAAAGGGGTTTGACTTAGGCAAACCCCCATGCCCTAACATTCACCATTTATCTCTCTTGCCTTGTGTTTATGTAGATTTAGGTATCTTGGAAGTTTAGAAATCATCAAAGATCAAGTTGCAAGGTTGTTAAAGTCTTCTCTTCATCATTCAAGTCAAAATATCAACAAAAAGTGACCTTCAGACCTGAATTCGATAATTTTAGAAGTAGACACCTGTAGGAAGCTGAAGTACAGATCAAAAGCCTCAGATCCCACTCTTGAATATTCAAAAATTCAAGGGTATGTGCGGGATCATCATGGAAAAAATAGGCCCTTAAGGGGCGAAAAATTCAAAAAAATCAGAGTTAGGCAACTTGACATAAAAATTTGAATAATTTATCTATATTATTTCGAAAATATGTAAGAATAGAATATGTAGCACATTGAATGTAGTTTCTAAACTATTAGGTTTATTTAAAAAAAAAATTGGTAAAAATTTGAAATTTCAATGTAGTAGTACTTAAATTTTAGGAAAAAAATAAGAAGTAGGCTGTTGACTAACCACCCTAACAACAATAAAATGATAATGTTATGTTATAATATTTTAGATATAAGTAGAGGACTCATGTCCCGATGTGATGCATTTTTTGGTAATTTTTTTCCAAGTAAATAATTAATTATGAATTTTTTATTACAAATTTTAAAAATATAAAAAACTCGTATGTCTGACCACCTTAACTTGGTCAAAACTTCATGAAATTATATTTTTCTTTTTTTAATCCTATAGTATGTGAAGCATAGAATGTGATACGTGTTTTGGATTCAAAAAATCTGATATTGTTTGAAAGATATAGATGTTTTTCAATCATCCTATCAATCAAGACTTTAGTCGTAATTCAAATAGAAAATGAATAATAATTATTTAATAAATTCAAAGTAAAACATAATTTATATTGGTGGAAAGCTAAAAGTCTCCTTTAAAAACCCTTTTCATTTCATCAATTTTGGGTTAAAAAAAAGTCGTCAGACACATACCCTACACATACACATCATATCGTCACTTTTTAGCCCATCATGATCTTGCACATACCCTCAAAAGTGGACTCATTTGCCATCAGTGGCGATTGAGTCCCACTTTTAGGGTCAATTTTGAGTTTTCTATATTTTTGGGTACCCTTTTGTCAGAAATGGGTTCTAGCTTAGTTTTGCAGAATTAGGATGAATTCGCCCAGTATGGTGAATGAGTCCCACTAGGCTTGAAAATCAACACCAGCAATGTTTTAGAAACAATTTCAGTCTCCTTCAAGTTTCATTCAATTATGTTTAGTTTTGCATTCATTTCATTTTCATTGTTGCAATACACAATTTTTTTTCAACCATTACTTGCTTCTTAGGTTTTGCATTCATATAATCTCATTTAGCATTAAAAACTTCATACATAAGATAATTTGAATCAAACCTTTAGAATTTTTGGCCTAGGCTCTCTCCTTTTAGGTGAAAAACCCTATGAGAGTTAGAGAGTGTATTGGAGCCAAAAATATATGGTTCACCACATCCTCTGGATCACTTCACGTGGAAAATTCTTGCTTCCCCATTGGGAGTCTACCAATAAAGGTGAGACCCATACAAGATAGTAGGGAGTGGTCAAGATTAATCCGCTTCACCCGCTATTGACAGTTGATTTACTTGAAAACTTTGCAATAGACCACTTGACATGACTGGGCCCACTATTTAGACCACACATGCAACATCCACCAACCAACCCATGTGATTATTTTAATAGGAAAGAAAAAAAATGAGCATGTGGGGAATGCTCTAGATGCGACCACATCACTCATTACTCACTGTTGATCTCCTCCGACAACCATTTGCATGCCTTATCAAAGAAATTAGTTCCTCAAATCGTACAGGACACCTGGCCTTTGCCCATGAGCTCGAGTGAATAAAATAAGAAACAATAAAATGGAATGGGAACATGAGGAACAATGAAGATTTGTTTGCATCAATCAAATGATAGTCAAGGGTCCTCATATCTGCACATGTTGAAATTGTTAATCTTTAAAAAGGGACCCAACTACGATAATGAGATAATATCCATGGAAAATACCTAGTCTGAATTAGGAAAAATTAAAATAATGACCTAACACATGACAACCGGTAAAACAAAACTAGAGGGCCAGTTGCTCAATAGATTTCAATGGCACAAGATATGATTTAAAAGACTAGGGACTAGCAGCAAGGGGTCAACAAAGAATTAAAACCTTGGTAAGGATATAGACTCAAAAGGGTTTTTAAAATAAGACTTTGAGTAACCAAAACCCTAACACAGTGACAAGGAACAAAACCTTAAGCTCTTAGATACAATTTCAACCCAATTTTAAGTAAGACTAGAGATGGGACATGAAATTTTTTTGGGATTCCACCACTCTCAAAGTGGAACCCATAAAAGTTACATATGATCAACTTGTAGATGCAACCAATGGGTTTAATGTGGAAAATATTTTAGGAATTGGTAAATTTGGATCCATATATAAAGGGATTCTTAATGGTGGTAAAAATATTTCTGTTAAAGTTCTCAATTTAGAAGACAAAATTGTTCATCAAAGTTTCAGTAAGGAATACAATATATTAAAAGGAGTAAGACACCTTAATGTGATAAAAATTATTTCCAGGTATTCTAGTCTTGATTTTAAAGCTTTAGTTCTTCCATTTATGTCAAATGGAAGTTTGGAGAGATGGATCTATCCTTAAGAAGGAAATGAATGCAAATTAAGTTTGAATGATTGAATAAGGATAGCAATGGAGATAACACATGGAATGGCATATTTGCACCATCATTGTTTTGTACAAGTGATTCATTGCGATTTAAAACCTAATAATATATTATTAGGAGATGACATGACCATATATATAGCATATTTTGGTATTTCCAAACTACTATTGGGTATGTGTAGGATCATCATGGAAAAAACAGGCCCTTAAGTGGCAAAAAATTCAAAAAAATTAGAGTTAGGCAACTTGATGTAAAAATTTGAATAATTTATCTATATTATTTCAAAAATATGTAAGAATAGAATATGTAGCAAATTAAATGTAGTTTCTAAACTACTAGATTTATTTTAAAACAAAAAATCTCTTTGATGAAAATTTTAAATTTCAATGCAATAGTACTTAAATTTCAGGGAAAAAATAAGAAGTAGGTGTCTGTCTGACCACCCTAACCACAATAAAATGATAATATGTTTTTATAATATTTTAGATATAAGTAGAGGACTCATGTCCAGATGTGATGCATGTTTTTTTGTAATTTTTTTCCAAGTAAATAATTAATTATGAATTTTTTATTACAAATTTTAAAAAATAAAAACTTGTATGTCTGACCACCTTAACTTGGTCAAAACTTAATGATTTTTTTTTTTAATCCTATAGTATGTGAAGCATGGAATGTGACGCATGTTTCAAATTCAAAAAATGTGATATCATTTGAAAGCTATAAATGTTTTTCAATCAACCTATCGATTAGAACTTTAGTCATAATTCAAATAGAAAATAAATAATTATTATTTATTAAATTTAAAGTAAAGCATAATTTATATTGGTGGAAAGCTGAAAATCTCCTTTAAAAACCCTTTTTGTTTCATCAATTTTGGGTAAAAAACTGTCATCAGCCACATACCCTACACATACCCATAATATCACCACTTTTTCGCCCATCATGATCATGCACATACCCTATTTGGAACTTCCATGGACTCATCAACTTCAATAAATGCAATTAAAGGTTCAATTGGTTACATTCCACTTGTATGAATTTTATATTATTATATGGTACTATTTTAATACACTTTGGTACATTTTAAAAATATTTAGAAAGATACCATAATTATTATATAATCTATTAATTAGATTCTAGAATATAAAAAATTCCACATTACTATATGCTACTATTGTTCATTTACTTTCATATTTTGTATGAATAAAATGTTGGAATAATTAATTCTGCAGTCAGTAATGTGTCTACTCAGCCCCCACGTTAGATGAAGACTTTCAACTTGTAGCTGGCAACATATACCTCAAACATTTATTTTGGTTGGTATTTTTGAATTTGAATGTAGCACTCATTGTAGGATTTGAGAAATACAAATCCACAGAACCCAAATAACCTACATGCAAGAAACCTGTCACAGAGAAAGAGGGAGAACGAAGAACAAGGGTTTTGGCTCTGACAAAGTAAAAGATGTATTATCAGAGGAAAAAATGAATCAAGAAATAATTACAATACAAGAGATCAATCCTTAAAAAGGAGGTCAACATCGAAAAGGAAAACCTAACCCTATGGTGTGAGCGTTTAATAATTAAATATTAATTATTAAATGACTAATATATGCATAAAGTGAAATCTTAAGAGGAGAGTAAAGTTCATTAATTAGTTTACTCTAACACCCCCCTTAAGATGAGCTACAATGCAGCTACAAACAATGCAGAAGAAAGCAAAGGAACTACAATGCAACAGAGGGTCCCAGCAACATGGCCTGATCAGGTACCCGAATACAAGAAAATCTCTATAAAGCGGAGTAGAGGAGAAAACTCAGTGGGAAAAAACTCCTCTCCAAAAAGAGATAAAGAATCATGCTGAAAAGAAAACATGAAGGAAGGAAGGCCTCACTGAGACCCCCCAAGGAAAACTTCCTTCACCCCAAGCATGGAGCGCAACTGAAGATAGCGTGGAGATGCCAAAGGTTTAGTGAAGATGTCTGCAACTTGCTCCTTTGTAGGAATGTACTCCAAGATGAGAGAACCATCTTGAATCAACTGCCTGATGAAGTGCATGTGGATTTCAATGTGCTTTGTCCACTGATGCTCCACTGGGTTGTGAGAAATCTGAATGGCACTCTGATTGTCACACCAAAGAATAGTGGGACAATCTAGAGGAAACCCAAACTCTGTCATCAACTGCTGAAGCCATAAAACCTCCTAAATGGCTAACACTGCTACATGGTACTCAGCCTCTATAGATGATAATGCAATAGCAAACTGCTTCTTGCAAGACCATGTGATAGGACCATAACTAAGGAAAAAAACAAAGCCAGAAGTAGACTTCCGATCATTGACATCACTAGCCCAATCAGAGTCAGTGAAGCCAATGATGTGAGGGTATCCTAAAGTGTAGTGAATTCCATAATGAGTGGTGCCCCGAATGTACCTCAAAATATGTTTGGTTGCTTGCCAATGGCTCTCATGAGGATCATGGGAGAACCGAGAGACAAGGCCAACCGCAAAGGAAAGATCAGGACGAGAATGTGTTAGGTACAACAAACTGCCAACCAACTGCCTGTATAGAGTGGGGTCTACTGAAGGAGTAGAGCAAGTGGAAGACAAAACAACACCTGATTGAAATGGAGTGGGGGCAGACTTGCAATCAAGCATGCCAAATCACTGAAGCATATCAAGAGCATACTTCTCCTGAAATATGGAAATCCCATCCAAAGACTGAATAACCTGAAGACCCAGAAAGAAGTGCAAGAGACCAAGATCTGTCATCTCAAACTACTCCATCAAAGCTCTCTGAACACTCTGAATCATGGAGGATGAGCTACCTGTAAGGATGAGATCATCTACATATAGCACAAGAATCAAAAGATCACCCTCTTGACGCTGAATATACACTGTGTGATCAGAATGACAACGTGTGAAGTGAGAGGAAAGCAAGAAGGAGTCCATCTTCTCATACCAAGCCCAAGGGGATTGTTTGAGACCATACAATGAATGTCGAAGTCTGCAAACCAAAGAAGTGTCCTGCACAAATCCCTGAGGCTGCTCCATATAGATCTCCTCATGTAGGTCTCCATGCAAGAAGGCACTCTTCACATCCATCTGAAACACTGTCCATCCCTGTGAAGCTGCAAGTGAAAGTACCAGGCATATAGAATTCATCTTGGTGACAGGAGCAAAGGTCTCAAAGTAGTCAATACCCTCTACCTGAGAAAACCCCTTCGCAACAAGACGTGCCTTATACTTATCAATAGAACCATCTGCAGCATACTTGGTACGGTACACCCACTTGCACCGAACCAACATTCTTCCCTTAGGAAGAGGACAAAGATGCCAAGTATGATTCTTCATCAAATAAGAATACTCCTCATCCATAGCCCTATCCCACTCAAGGTGACCTGTCGCCTCTGAAAACTTTTGAGGATCATCCGAAATGGCATGACTCAAAAGACTAGAACCAGATGTCTGAGCATGAGTACGACGAGTATCTGAAGGATCACCTACCAAAGAACTAGCTACATCAATAGTAACACGGGCCCACCTAGGAAAAGATGGAACAACTGGTGGTGGTGGAGATGGTGGATCATCATCTACATCATCCTCAAGAGATGAAGAGGAAGGAGTAGGCAATGAGGGAGAAGCTGGAGATGGAGAATCCATCTGAGGATAGCACTCATCAAACTAGACATCCCGCTAAAACAAGACCTCTCTGGAATCAGGATCAAACAACCTGTACACCTTAACATCCTCACAGTAGCCAACAAATATGAGTGGTCAGCTCTTCCTCTCCATGGCTTTCCGCTGAGCATCAGGAATAAATGCCCAAGCCTCACTACCAAAAACTGGGAATGTAGAAACATGAGGCTTGACATGGGTCCAAGCCTCCTCAGGAGTCATATGTCACAATGCCTTATAAGGCATCTGACGAGGGAGCAAACCCGAGACACAGAAATACACTCACAAAACAGAGAACAATATTTTATTCATAAGTATTGAACTTCTTACATGCAGAGGATCTCAAATCCCCAAGCTCTGTATTACATGCAAATTACAGACTTACAGAAAATTACCCAGATCCCCCTTTCGCAGCATGTGAACTTCTTTCCCCAAAAAGTTACCCAAAAATCAGAAACAAGCCCCTCAATAGACCCATTTCGGTTTGGAACTAAAAACAACCTTCGAGATGAGATTTTTAACGGTTTGGCGCCAAAATTACAATTTGAAATTCAAGTTTAAATTCATAGTTGAAAATTAGCACATTTCTAAAATATGCACCAACTTCCGGCAGCCATAACTTTTAATCCGACCATCGGATCTTCAATGATAATACCTTTTCGGAAAAGTCTCGAAAAGATGATTTTTTGCAAAGTAGGCCTTTGGTGGACTACTTTGGCGTTTCCGCAAATTTTCAGGCCCATCCGGGATCATTTAGTGCCTCAAACTGAGCTCGGAAGGTTTTTCAGGGCAAAAAGCAGAAACTGGAACTTGAATAACTTTCAAGTCGTGAATGATCTTGACCTGATTCTTTCACCAGACTGTGTATTTTTCCATCCTGAACCTTCCCATAAATTTCTGTCTTCCCATGACTTCAAATGCAAACCTGCTAAAAATAGCAGTTGAGCAGAAAAAGCAGAAAAGTAGTTCTGAAAGTTGGAAACTCTTATTCGACGAAAAGGGTATCCAGAAATACAAAAACATCTAAAAAAGAAAACAACAGGAACAAAATGGAAATCATCTTTTGGGTGATGCAAAGTGCCCT
>VDFB02335227.1:117558-153547 GCA_007258455.2 Sequoia sempervirens
CTTGAACCCACAACCACGGCCCTGGTGCAAACTGCCTCACGATCGGCGATCTGTTCACACGCTCAAGAAAACCCGCTCTGATACCACCTGACGAGGGAGCAAACCCGAGACACAGAAATACACTCACAAAACAGAGAACAATATTTTATTCATAAGTATTGAACTTCTTACATGCAGAGGATCTCAAATCCCCAAGCTCTGTATTACATGCAAATTACAGACTTACAGAAAATTACCCAGATCCCCCTTTCGCAGCATGTGAACTTCTTTCCCCAAAAAGTTACCCAAAAATCAGAAACAAGCCCCTCAATAGACCCATTTTGGTTTGGAACTAAAAACAACCTTCGAGATAAGATTTTTGATGGTTTGGCACCAAAATTACAATTTGAAATTCAAGTTTAAATTCATAGTTGAAAATTAGCACATTTCTAAAATATGCACCAACTTCCGGCAGCCATAACTTTTAATCCGACCATCGGATCTTCAATGATAATACCTTTTCGGAAAGCTCTCGAAAAGACGATTTTTTGCAAAGTAGGCCTTTGGTGGACTACTTTGGCGTTTCCGCAAATTTTCAGGCCCATCCGGATCATTTAGTGCCTCAAACCTGAGCTCGAAAGGTTTTTCAGGGCAAAAAGCAGAAACCGAACTTGAATAACTTTCAAGTCGTGAATGATCTTGACCTGATTCTTTCACCAGACTGTGTATTTTTCCATCCTGAACCTTCCCATAAATTTCTGTCTTCCCACGACTTCAAATGCAAACCTGCTAAAAATAGCAGTTGAGCAGAAAAAGCAGAAAAGTAGTTCTGAAAGTTGGAAACTCTTATTCGACGAAAAGGGTATCCAGAAATACAAAAACATCTAAAAAAAGAAAACAACAGGAACAAAAATGGAAATCATCTTTTGGGTGATGCAAGATTGCCCTCACACCACTGGATGCTCCTGCATCAGCATCCGATTCTGAATATAATTGGCACAATTGATTACCTCAGCCCAAAATGAAGAACTCATAGCTCGAGATTGTATCATACAATTTGCCATCTCCCGTAAGGTTCTGTTCTTTCTCTCAGCAATACCATTCTGCTGAGGGGTGTAAGGAACTATAAACTGATGTTGTAAACCATGCTCAGTGCAAAAATCTTTGAAAGCCTGATTAACATACTCCCCCGCATTATCTATGCGTATCCTCCTGATAGAAAGTCCAGATTGCTTCTCCACAAAAGTCTTAAAATTTTGGAATGAATCAAAGACTTCAGACTTGTACTTAAGAAAGTACACCCATGTACTTCTGGAGAAGTCATCAATAAAAGTGAGCACATAGTGGGCCCCTAAAAAAGGAGTCGAAAAGGACATAAGATCACTGTGTACCAACTCTAGGGCTACCCTAGCACGAGTGGATCGACCCTTAGGAAAAGGATCTCAATGATGTTTGCCAAGGACACAACCACGACATACACCATCAGTACAAGAAATTGGTGCAAGCCCAATCACAAGTGCCTGTGTACTCATCTACTGTAGATATCTGTAATTGACATGGCCAAAACACTCATGCCAAAGCCTACTCACTGAATCTGCATGTGCTATAAGAGAGGAACCAACAGTGTCTGAACTCTCAAATCCATCAAATCTGTATAAGCAAGATGCAAAATCCACACTCCTAGTAGCCACAACCAAGTCAGGATCATGAAGATCTCGAATAACCACATCATGTGGTGAGAACTCAACTATTTTACCAGAGCCAGAGTGGAAAATCTGATAAACGGATAGGAGGTTTGTCAAAATGTCAAGAACCAAAAGCACATCCTGTAGACAACCACCATCCAATGAAATAGTACCTGAACCCTGAACTGAAAGTTGTGCTGAGTCACCAACTGCAATATGTCTAGTGCCTGTAGGGGCAAGAGTGGTGACCAAATCCTCTG
Organism: Sequoia sempervirens; assembly: GCA_007258455.2. Classification (NCBI taxonomy): domain Eukaryota; kingdom Viridiplantae; phylum Streptophyta; class Pinopsida; order Cupressales; family Cupressaceae; genus Sequoia; species Sequoia sempervirens. Next base: position 119,483 of record VDFB02335227.1, read on the forward strand.
TGTGTGTCATATGGTGAGAGGCACCAGAATCTAGAATCCAAGTGGATTTCGAGGACAATGCTTGTGTAGAAAGAGCATGACCTTTCCCTGTGGGGTGTGAAGGAGGCTGAGGTGCACTGATATTATGCTGCTGCATGGCTTCCCCCAAAGCCTCTAAATGTTTCCAACACCTGGAAACTGGATGTCCTTCCTTGCCACAAAAACTGCAAGGATCACCAAATTTCTTCTTAGTCTTGGAGGAAGACTCACCAGACTTCAAAGATTTGCCCTATTTAGAATTGGACTGTGGTTTTGAATCAAACTTAGGTCGTGGCTTCGAGGGATTCTCACTAGCCCCTGAATCTTTCTTGGGCTTCAGTTTCTGCTTCAGTTTTCCTTTGGTGGACTGGGCTACCAATGCTTGGGTCTGTGAACTTGAAAGTGAATCCAAATGCTTGAGCTTAGCTTGCTCATGAGTCAAATGATCACAAAATACCTCAAAAGTAGGCATGACATGGCGAGCACCCAAGGCATCCATAGTCGAATAAAAGGTCGAAGAGAAAATTTGAAATGGACCCCGAAGCTTGGAGAGGATCAGGAAAATGCACTCTGTATCAGTCTTAGTCTTACCACAACCCTGCAAGATAGATCTTTGCTATTTGAACTTCATCATAAAATCCTCAATAGAGGGAAATGAATCAGGTACCAAGGAAGTTAACTCTGCCTCAAGCTGCAAAGCTTTGAACTCATTGACAGTACCAAAAATCCCATCAAACTTGGTCCAAATGGCTCGAGGAGTGAGACAACCCTCAAGATGAAATAGGAGACTATCAGAAATGTGTAAAGCCATCAATCCCATAGCCTGATCCATATTGTTCATGTGTTGCATAACCTCAAAGGCACGTGTCAACTGAGGCTGAACCTCATCCAAACAGGACCATAACCCTTGAGACTGGAGAAGATTCATCATGTGACCCTTCCAAGTGTGGTAATTATGCGGTGTGAGAGGTTCAATAGGTCTGTCAGCCATCCTGTGAACTGTGCCTCAACTGCTCTGATTATTTTTTTAATTATTAGTAAGTGGTCTTTCAGAACTAGATAGAAGATGCAGAAGGGGTTTGTTTGTTTTGTTTTGGTGTTTGTAGATTCTATTTTTCTGATGTAAATAACATAAATCAAGAAATAAAAAACACCCCCCCACAATGCAAAATCCAATCCCCAATACAATACTGAAAGCCAGAAAGCAAGAAAGAGCAGTAACTAGTTGAGACAAATTTTTGAGTACCTGAGAAAATTACTGATAAAATAGACTACAGATCTGGAAAGAGCACAAAACCACCTTTCCGACACCTATTTTCTTTCAAAAAACGGAGCAAAAATGAGCAAGTTATGCCCCTCGGAGTGCAAAAGGCTCATCGGACTTTGACTACAAAAAAATGCAATCAAACTAGAAAGATCTAAAAAAATTCCTACACCATTAGAATGGGCTCAGAGCCAGCTTTCCAACGCCTATTTTTTTTCAAAAAACAGAGCTCGGACGCCCGATTTATGCTTGATTTACCGAAAAAGGTAAAAAAAGATATAAGCAGGGTCCTGGTGGCGCCCTGGTGGCGCCTTGGTGGTGTGCTGGTGGAGGGCTGAGCCCGGGCGGCACTCTGGCTGCGTGTGGGCAGAGGGTGGAGCTCGGGCGGAGCTTTGGCTGAGCGCGGGCAGAGCACAGGCTGGGGCGGTCGACCGGTGGAGAGCCGGTGGCGGCTGGGCGGCCCACCGGCTGGGGTGGTAGCCTGGCGGCTGAGCACGGTGGCCGCCTCCTCTGCAGGTGGCCGCTTGGTGGCTGGCCAGTGGCGCTTGCCTTTTCAATGGGAAGCGCTTAAAAAAACAAAAAAACTTTGCTTTTTTAAATTTTTTTGAATTTTTTTTCATTTTTAGAGCCTCGTACTGCGTCCCCTGGGGCCGTACGGCCTTGGGGCAAATTTTTTTGCCTTCTAGAGCAATTGTGTCTGAATCGGATGTATATTATATGACAATAGGGGTTTTTGGGCACTGTGAGCTCAACGGTGAGGTCCTATTGGGCTCAAAGTGCACCAAAAAAAAGTACCCCTATTCCAAAAACCAGAAGACAAAAAAAAAAGATCTAAAGCAACCAAAACCTAGATCTCAAAATCTTTCAAAAGACTGAACAGGCTATAGCAGATCTGGCTCTGATACCATGTAGGATTTGAGAAATACAAATCCACAGAACCCAAATAACCTGCATGTAAGAAACCTGTCACAGAGAAAGAGGGAGAACAAAGAACAAGGGTTTTGGCTCCAGGACAAAGTAAAAGATGTATTATCAGAGGAAAAAATGAATCAAGAAATAATTACAATACAAGAGATCAATCCTTAAAAGGGAGGTCAACACCGAAAAGGAAAACCTAACCCTAAGGTGTGAGCGTTTAATAATTAAATATTAATTATTAAATGACTAATATATGCATAAAGTGAAATCTTAAGAGGAGAGTAAAGTTAATTAATTAGTTTACTCTAACACTCATCTTTAAGATTGCACAACTTGACTATAGCCTTCCAACATTAATTAAACTAGGTAATTTTGAATTTGAATCTAAGCACTCATTTTCATGATCATTTATCAAGCAAGACACAAATAATGTTGCAACCATTGGAGTTAGTAGGAGGAGTTATTTTTTTGTATTGGAAGTGAAAAAAAACCTTGCAACAACAAATGTATACTCTATGTTTTTGTATTTTGAAGCAAATATGGAATTTATGAAAATTTAATTTCTATGTAGTTAGGTTTATTGTCGCAATGCATTCTTTGTGCATTTTCTGTGTGTTATTTTTTTGTTCTGTCAGTCTAGTAACAACTGTGAAGTTGTGTGGTTACACGCCTGCCCACCAATAAGTGGTATCAGAGCCCTATTTTTCTGGGTAGTCAGTCACTTTTTTTATTATGGGTAAAGCCCTAGGTTATCTATGCATTGTTTTGTCTTCTCAAATTTGAGAAATATGGCAAGAGGTGACAACAAATGTTGGCAACAACCACCAAATTTTGATGGGAAGAATTATGACATGTATGGGCTAAAAAGATGAGAACAATCTTAGTTGCAAATGACCTATGGGAGTTGGTCATGAATGGGTTTAATGATATCACAGACCCAACAACCTATGCAACCCTTCCAAATCCTCAAAAGAATCAATTGAAAGAGATAAGAATGAAGGATGAAAAATCCCTCAGTTTGATTGAGACAACCTTGAGTGAGGCTATTTTCCCATGTATTGCAGCATCAAACTATGCAAAACAAGCTTGGGAAATATTGCAAAATGGCTACAAGGGGACTCATAAAGTGAGGTTAGCTAAGTTGTAGCTCTTGAGAAGAAATTTTGAGACTCTACTAATGAGAGATAATGAGTCCATTTAAGATTATCATACTATGGTTTAAACCCTGATAAATCAGCTGAGGATCTATGAAGGATCATCATGGAAAAAATAGGCCCTTACGTGGCAAAAGAAAAAGAAAAATTAGAGTTAGCCAACATGACATAAAAATTTGAATAAGTTACCTATATTATTTCAAAATATGTAAGAATAGAATCTATAGCAAATTGAATGTACTTTCTAAACTACTAGGTTTATTTAAAAAGAAAAAAATCTATTTGCTGAAAATTTAAAATTTCAATTTAGTAGTACTTAAATTTTAGGAAAAAAATAAGAAGCAGGTGTCCGTCTGACCACCCTAACCACAATAAAATGATAATATTTTTTTATAAGATTTTAGATATAAATAGAGCACTCATGTCCTGATGTGATGCATATTTTTTTGTATTTTTTTTCCAAGTAAATAATTAATTTTGATTTTTTATTAAAATTTAAAAAAAATATAAAAATTTGGATGTCTAACCACCTTAACTTGGTCAAAACTTCGTTAAATTCAATATATATTTTTCAATCCTATAGTATGTAAAGTATAGAATGTGACACATGTATATTTTGGATTCACAAAATGTGATATTGTTTGAAAGCTATAAATGTTTTTTAATCAACTTATCAATCAAAACTTTAGTCGTAATTCAAATAGAAAATGAATAATAATTATTTATTAAATCCAAAGTAAAACATAATTTATATTGGTGGAAATCGGAGAATCTCCTTTAAAAACCATTTTCGTTTCATCAATTTTGGGTAAAAATAAAGTCATCAACCATATACCCTACACATACCCATCATATCGCCACTTTTTGGCCCATTATTATCCTACACATACCCATCAATGGAGAAACAAGGGAAGAGCAAAGGATTGTTGATAAAATCCTAAGAATTTTTCCTACTAAGTTTGATTATGTAGTTGTTTCCATTGAAGAGGCAAAATATTTCTCTAAGATTACTATAGATGAGTTGATGGGTTCACTACAAACCCACGAGCAGTGGTTGAACATATCTACTCCTTCCCTAGAGAAAGCATTCAAAGCTCAAACCAATGCAAGAGGTCGGGGAAGAGGAAGAAATAATAGAGGTTGAGGTCAAAGAGGCAAAGGAAGAAGCAATTCTAGAAGAGGAGGTTCTAACACCACAGAGGAGTCGAGCAGCTCACAGTTAGCAAACCAGAACTAGAAGAACAACAACAATTTGAATCAGAGGTGTGAAAAAAGTAATGTGTTGTGTTATTATTGTCACAAATATGGCCATTCTGCTAGTGAGTACAAAAAGAAGCAATGTGACCATGGAGGCCAAAATGCTAATGTAGCAAGTGAGAACAAGACCAATAATGAAAAATAGTCTAATTTTTTCTTTTTTTGCAACCTTTCTGAATGCATAATATAGATAACTTATTCAAATTTTTACATCAAGTTGTCTAACTCTAATTTTTCTGATTTTTTTGCCACTTAAGGGCATGTTTTTTGCATTATGATCCTGCACGTACCCAACTCTGATAGCCAATAGTATAGTAGCTCTAGAGGTCAGAGTAGCAGTAGCTCAGAAGAAAATTTGGATCCCACACTCACATCATTGATTCCAAGAAAGAAAAAGAGTGTGAGGGAGATATATGACAACACACAACATGTTGATTTTGATGAGAACTTGGATTTTGCATTATTCTCCTATAGTGATCCAACACACTTTGAAGAAGCAGTGAAAGAAGAGAAGTGGTGTAAGGCCATGGATGAATAATTGGAGGCTATAGAGAGAAACCATACATGGGAGTTGACCGATTACCCAAAGGTAAACAAGTGATTGGAGTAAAGTGGGTCTATAAGACCAAGTGTATAGTTGAAGGAAAATTTAAAAGACACAAAGCAAGGCTTGTTGTCAAAGGGTACAAACTGCAACCTGGTATACATTATGATGAGACATATGCACTAGTTGCAAGGTTGGAAACAGTGCAGACAGTGATAGCAGTTGCAACACAACATTAGTGGAAAGTATTTCAGATAAATGTAAAGTTATCCTTCTTAAATGGAGTACTGAAAGAGAAAGTATATGTGGAGCAGCTGCTTGGCTACGAAGTCCCAAAGCAAGAGAACAAAGTGTATAGGCTCTAGAAATCTCTTTATGGGATGAAACAAGCACCTCGGGCATGATACAACAAAATAGACATCTATTTGTTGAGTAACGGATTTAGCAAGAGTAGTAGTGAGCCCACACTCTACATCAAAGCAATGAAAGGTAATATATTAATTGTTGTTTTGTATGTAGATGATCTAATTTTTATAGGTAATAGTGACATCAAAATTGTTGATTTTAAAGAGGTGATAAAAAATGAATTTGAGATGAAGAATTTAGGTTTGTTGAAGTATTTCCTTGGGATATAAGTTTAGCAAAAACAGCATGGCATTTTTATTTCACAATCTAACTATACCAAAAAAAGTTAAGAAGGTTCAAAATGCATAATAGAAAACTTGCCCCCACACCAACAACAATAGGTCTGAAACTATGCAAGAATGACAACAGTAAGGAAGTGAACCCAACAGTCCTCTATAAAAGCATGGTTGGAACTTTGATGTACTTGACATCAACTAGGCCTAATTTAAGGTATGCAATAAGCTTGATATCTAGGTTCATGGACGAACCTAAGGACACACATTGGCAAACAGGAAGAGGATCTTGGGGTATGCCAATGGAATAACAGGATATGGCATCATGTATGGTTCATCAAATGAATTTAAACTAGATGGTTTCACAGATAGTGATTGGGCATAAAATGTGGATGATAGGAAGAGCACATCAGGATATGTCTTCAACATGGGATTGGGTGCAATCTCATGGGCATCAAAGAATTGGTTGATTATCTCTCTCAGCATAGCAGAAGTAGAGTACATAGCAACAAATACAGTAACATGTCAAGCTATTTGGTTGAGGAGGATCCTTGCAAATTTACAACAATAAGATGGCAACACAATTATTCATTGTAACAATGTTTCCTCAATAACTCTGACAAAGAATTCGGTCTTCCATGGACGAAGCAAAAACATTGAGATTCAATATCACTTCATAAGGGAATTGGTGGAACAAGGTGAGATAGAACTTCAATATTGTAGATCCAAGTAGTAGCTCGCCGACATCTTCGCCAAAGAATTACCAAAGTATAGTTTTGAATGCCTAAGAGATAGGCTTGGCACTGTGGATAGCTTTGAAGATCAACTTCGAAAAGAAACATCAGAGTGATAGCTGGCTTGCAAATTAAGGGGGAGTGTTGCAATATTTAATTTTGTAGTCAACAATCTATCTTCTCAGTCACCATGTTAGATGAAGACTTTCAACTTGTAGCCAACGTATACCTCCAACATTTATTTGGTTGGTATTTTTGAATTTGAATGTAGTGCTCATCTTTGAGCTTGCACAACTTGACCTGCAACCTACCAGCATTAATTAAGGTAGGTAATTTTGAATTTGAATCTAAGCGCTCATTTTCATGAGCATTTTTCAAGCAAGACAAAAAGAATGTTGCAACCATTGAAGTTAGTAGAAGAAGTTAGTTTTTTGTATTGAAAGTGAAGAAAAACCCTGCAACAACAGATGAAGTAGAGAATGTTCAACACAGAACATGTGACAACAATAGCACAAAAGGAATGTTTATCAGATGCAGCAAATTGACATCTGTAGCTAAAGGATTGTAGCAGTTTATGTTTTTTAGTGTGTGTAGCACCTATTGTATTAGACATATGTCCATGTTAATTTAAGTTCTATTTTGTTCATGTAAAATAGAGAATATACTCTGTTTTTGTATTTTGAAGCAAATATGGAATATATGAAAAGTTAATTTCTTTTTAGTTAGATTTGTTGTCACAATGCATTGTCTGTGCATTTTCTGTGTGTTACTTTTTTGTTTTGTTAGTCTAGTAACAACAGTGAAGCTGTTTGGTTGCACCCCTACCTACCAACATAAAACACATCCATTAGTTACATTTCAACATGTATATATTTAAAATGGTTATATGTTCCTATGGTTGGTTAACTTATGAATGTTCCAAGTGGTAATTTTATTGGTTTTCTTTCATAAATTGCCGATTTTTTTTGTATATATAGTATTATCAATTATTTTAGAATATGGTGTAGAGTATTGAATGGGTAGCAATCTATCAACAAAGGGAGATATGTATAGTTTTTGTGTTTTACTTTTGGAGTTATTGACAAGGAGAAGACCAAGAGATGATATGTTTGTAGGAGAAATTAATCTTCAAAAATGGGTAGACATGAATTTTCCAAATAACATCATGGAAGTGTTGGATAATAACTTGCTCAAATATGTTAATGAATTAGAGCTATCATTTGTAATGCAATGCATTACAGAAGTTCTAGAAATTAGGTTGGTTTGCACAAAAAAATTACCTCAATAGTGTCCTAATATGACAGAGGTGGTTGAAAAACTAAACAAAATTTCATGTACATTTTTGGGTACTCCTAAAACCTTTCAATTCCCCATAGACATCTCACATTTAATGGAAGATACAAGTGTTGCAAGAGGATTTGTAGGGAAGAGAAATGGAAGTACATCTACATCCTAGCTCTCTACTCAATTATTCTAATTCATAATTATCTAGTATGCATACTTACCAGGAGAACAAATATTTAATATTTTGTTGTTGTTTGATCCAAACTATGCTGTTAACATTTGTTTATTGTTAAATGTTATAACCTAAAACGTCATATATATTCAATATGTAGTAAAGTTAAGTGTTCATTAATCATTAAAATCTTTTATAGTTAAAATCTTTCGGGAAAAATAGTTTCATAAATTTACATTTGATATTGTAAAATTAAAGTGAATATACTATAATTTTTTTTCTCTTCATTTATATATCTGATAAACATAACTTTTCTAATCATTTTATTTTTTTCTATATTCAATCCCGGTTCTTACAATAAAATCAAAGGAGATTTATAAAAACAAAAAATTAACAAATTTTACTGTAAATCTATTATAAGTCATCTCATCTGGCGAAAGTTTGCCGTTAAGCAGTCTATGGCGTGGAAAATGGATAAAGGCAGTTTTGTCTTTGAATTTAGATGCTAGGAACTGTTGCGCTGACAGTGTGAGGTGAAAAGAACTGGCTGCAACTTATGACATGGTTTGTTTTACTCGGTGCGAAGAAAAGAATACTGGCATAGGGAATAGCGAGGACATCTTCAAACTTCAAAATTATATTAAAGCTTTTTAGCTTGGTTCATATTTTGTATCATTAAATATTTATAAAATTCATGTTTATTAGAGTCAAATACATGTAATTGCTGGGACTAAACTAAGTTTCTATAATAGATTTTTGGGTGTTCATTTCTATTGGTGGAAAATGTAATATTTATAAATATTTTATATAAATTTAATCTTGGTTCTAGCTGATTCATCAACTGTAGAATGTATGTTTGACGAACACGTGCAAAACAAAGAAGCAGATAACGTTTATGTGGCACTAGATCCGGCAAGCTTAATGTTGTCACATATATATAGCTATATATGTTCAAAGCTGGTGCAGTGCAGATTTGTGACCATTTTCTTGAGACCTTCAATTTTATAACTTATTGTAAGGCAAACTCTGTGTTGTATAATTCTAACGTAGAAATCACGTGGTTGGGTCATTCCTGCTTTTTTCAAACCAGTGGGTGAGGATGAGATATCTTAGGAATCTTTGTGAAATTATATGGTTCAGTGAATTGTAAAATTAGGTAGAATTGCCAGATATAAATTTTTATAGCTATGGGGTTAAATTGTCCGTTGAAATCCAAAATTATGTAGAATTGCAACCGAATATTTACAGCCATTCGCAAGAAGTTTATTTGAAAGAAATAAAAATGTTTAAAAATAAATTGAGTAGACATACGACTAAAGCGAATAGGTTATAGGGGAGAGGGACCCATAGTGGGTTGATATGATTACAATCACTTTTTTTCTTTCTTTTTTAAAGCTAAAAAAATCTCAAGTGGAGTATCATTTTCTAAATCATCTGTCCCCCTTTTAGTTGTTCTGCCCTTTGCTTGTGATCTTAATGTACACCTAGTCATCTGCTCACGACATGGACGCCACTGTAAGGGGGGTTCTACTGCAATAACAAATAAATGTTAAACTAATATTTTTTTTTTTTATTGTTACAAGTATTTCATTAATTAAAATAACATTAGAGTGGTTCTCTTTACCTGATGGGTCCACATCATGTTCCTGAACTTCTGTTATAGACTCATGCTCAACATGATGAACACCCTCTAAATCCCGATCTATAGTTGAAACACAAAAGATTACATTAATTAATACACCCATTAAAATTAAATATGTTTAAAAGAGCATGAGAGTGGTCCTCTTTACCTGATAAGGCCACATCATGTTCCCGGTCTTCTCTAGCCCGATCATGTTCAACATGTTAATCACGCTCTACATGCTCTATAGTTGAAACATGAAAGGTTACATTAATTAATACACCAATTGCAATTAAATATGTTGAAAATAACTTTAGAGTGGTCCTCTTTACCTAATGGGGCCACATCATGTTCTTGATCTTCTCTATCATGTTCATGCTCAACATGTTGATCACACTCTAAATGCTCTAAAGTACCAGGATGCACACCATGACCTTCATTTATAGGTTGTGCTCCACCCTCACCAGGTTGCATTCCAATGTCATGTGCAATATTATCATTTCTTGAATGTTTAAAACAAATAGGCATGTAATTAATTTTTGGTGGAAATTAATATTGAATAGATTGCACAACTATTCAATTTTAAATAAACTTTATTGAGTTTATTTACCTACATGTCAGATGTAGTGGAATATTGTGTTTTCCTAGTCAACACTCTTAGGTATTCAGCCATGGCTCCATCGCCTTGCTGGAAGGCAATCTTTAGGTCCTCTTATGTGGGAACTCTATTGAATTTAGAGCCCTACATTTTTGCATAAGATCATGATTTTTTCTTCTATGCTGTGATAAAACCAAAATTATTTTCAATTTATTATTTGGATACAATATTTCATTTATTGATACTTAGAATTCATATGGCTAATTTCATATAACCACCAGAGCCAAGTTTGTACTGCCCATATTTTTCTAGTCTTTCCTTTGTTGCCTCCGATGTGTTAAGTAGCCTATGAAAAGTTTGAAATATGTTAGATTATGTAAAAAGAAAAAGTAATCAATATATAATTACATTGTTGATAGTATCACATACCTTCCTTGGCCCGGTGGTGTCTTTCCTTTTTTCTTTTTAGCCTTCTCCTTTCCATCCAACACTAGGTCCTTCCACTTCCTCTCTGGAATCATGTGGGGATGCTTGTACTTTTTTCTCTTCTCTAAATGTGACCTATATTGGTCCTTCACATACTTTAGACAGGTACTAGCTTTCTTAAGGACCTTGGTTTGGTTGAATGCTTTATCACTAAAGAGCACAACTAAATGGTTAATGAGCTCATCTTTTAAATCTTGATTTTGTGCATTCCACCATATACATATGGTGGAACCAAAGAGATCCAATGTAATATCACTTAGATGTTTATAAAAAATATAATTTCCAGCAAAATGATCATGGGATCAATAGTCTAATAAGAGGGATCAATAAGTAAATTTAAATTAGATTATATATAATAATAATTAAAACATTTTAAAGTACCTGGTACCTTCTCTATATTTATGGGAACAAAATCCTCAATCACCACAAATGTGACCAACAATGTTCCTGTACTAGTAATACAGGAAGATCCAGGAAATGTTTCTAAAATATCACCAGTACTAGTGGCCTCTACATCCCCAGGTACATGTCCTGATGTATGTTTTGGCATGTGTTCACTACTAGAGGGTGCATTAATGGATTCCTATACGGTATGTGTTGCCAACATTTTAGATGACAATATAGGCACGAATGATGGGATCAGATGATGTGATGTATACACAAGAAGATTAGGATGGACACTTGTACCAACCCCTACTCCTCGAGTAGTACTTTTAGTACCCTTCTCATAGCTAGGAGCATCATAAGGATGCAAAAAAACCTATAAAAACAACACATATTTTTGTTTATGATATAAAAGAGTACAAAATATAAAATCATGAATGAGCTTATATTATAATTAAAGACTTCATGACAACTTGCAATTTTTGTGATCTCTTAGTCGGTATTTTAACCCTCTCTCTTATCTCATATGTTTGAGGCACTATGAATAACAACTTCAGGATTTCTTTATTGTAGTTTTTTTGGGTCTTCCTTATCATATCAAGAGGGTTTGTTGAATAAGTGATGTCATCATCACATAATATTGATTGCACCTCCCTATGGATGCTCTCATCTACTACTGGTGCCTTTCCCTGATCGATTAACTACAATAAAAATATTCAAAACATTATCGAAATTAACCCAATAAACTTATCAAAATAACACAATAATAAAATATTTTGCTTGTATCTAATTTGTGCAATTACAATGAGGTAAACCTAACAGGTAGAAGCACCTGGAGATACATTATGATCTATGCTCTAGGTCAGAGCCTTCTCCACATGATCAATGTCCCACTGTGACAAAAATTAAATATAAAAAAACATTACCAAAATGAAACCAATAGACTTACAAAAAAACCATAAGAATAAAATGGTATATTGGAGTCATTGATTGGAGGTTGGGTAAAATGGTACATAGTATGTACCACCCCCATAGTAACTGTGTTTGTAACTAAGCAATTCAAATTGTAAGTGATTAGCAACTCTTCCCCTGCAGTTATTGATTTTATCGCACATATGAATACATGGTTTCCCTCGCTCGCCTCGAATATGCAATTGGGTTGCTTATTTGTTGACCCAGGTCATGTACTATTTATAAACCCTACAATATTCCCTGATGCTTTTGGCTTTCTGTCAATGTACATAACCACTCTTTTATTTTGATGCTTATCTTTTAGTTGTATATAATTTGTTGACAGTGCATACCTACGCATACTTCATGTATATCGAACTAGTTGCATCCAATCTTTGTAACTATAACAGGGTCTGACATACTCCATCAATTCAGTAACTTTGTTGTAATACACCTTTATGCCGTCCATGCAAAATAGGCCCAAACCATGTAATGACGATGGTTCTATGTGATATATCCTCTCGTTGACACAAAAATTAGTGTTTATTGGAGGAAGTTCCTTGGGTACCCATTATTTCTGTAGATGTTTCTACGTCAAGGGCACCTCAACATTGCCTATGCTTTCATCATCATAAGAACATGACCCCCCTTCAGTAAGAAAAAATTCCATGTGTTTACAAAATTTTCTTCTAATCTTTTGACTTCTAGTTGATCTCCCTCTTTTAGACATACTACATATCTCACTTCCTCTTCTCTTCCTAAATTTCCCTCGCTCGAGGAAGACAGATCTCAAAAATACCTAGTTGGTGGTACCTACACTAATAAGGATGTTGGATGAAATTATTTCATGGTGATGTGATCCTAAGGTGACATTATGATTAATCTATCATTTCATCGCTAGAATTTCATAGGTTATAAGGTAATCAAGTCTTGATATATTGCAAGTTATTGTTACTACCATCCAAATGTGTCCATCACAAATCAAATCTACTTAACGTTTTAACTCCCAAACTTTGTAACAAGTGTTAAATGTGACTATAGTCCACCAGTTACACAACCAAGGCCTCAAATGTATTATCTAATTATAATCAAAGGACTTTTTCTCTTCATTCAAGTAAATAAAATTAAAGGGAAACACCACCAAGTGGTTTATTGGACACCTACATGACCAAAAATAGCAGAAAACTTACATTTAATTTCTATATGTCTAAGTGGTTAATGGGGAGGAAGTGTGTACTAGGCCTAGTTAAGTCATCATAAGTTTATGCTTTGGCAATAAATTTTTTTTAAGTCATCTTAAATCTTCCTGTGTCTAATTTCTAGGAGATTTTTGGTATGTTTTAAGGTAGGATGATTGATGAAAGAACCCAAAGAGACTTTCTCCATGGTATCCAAGTACACCTAGCAGTGGTCTTCTCTTATACAGTTGGACATGATTTAAAGAACTTAGCTAGGAATTATTCATTTAAACTAAGGTTTTCTCATAATGCCATCATTGGAAAAGTATCATCAAATTCTTCTATTATGAAGAATTGGTCTATGTGCCTCTAGTAATCACTATAAATGTTTGTAAGGATAAAATGAATAATTACATTAGGTAGGAGATAATCAACTTTGAGTTCTTCAAATAATATATTCTTCTATTCATAATTTTTAAGGGTTGTGTGTGGAGGAGGTTATCACTACCAAGAAGGGAGGAGACCTTTCTTTGTGATGGAACTTCAAAAAATTTCTCTTTTTGTTCCATTTTTATCTTTCCTTATGTCTCTAGTCATCTATGGTGTTTGGGAAAAGCCTAAGGTTAGGGTTTTACCTTTGTCTTCATGTAAAACCCTAGTGTTTATCTTATGCCTTGGGTGGAATCTTTTGGGCCGTTACTTTTTGGAATATCACAAGGCAGTCCAATTCGTTGGTGACACGTGCACTTTCCAACCCAATGCTTGTTTGCTCCTTCTTTTTATATAAGAAGGATTTCAAGGCCACAAGTATGGGTTAGCAAGTTAGATATTTTTGGTCGAGTCTAGATGAAGTTGTAGAGCAAGTTGTATAGTTTGATGGTTTTAGGAAAAATGAAATTTAGGTTTTGATTCATTTCGTAGTAGGTTTTGAATTCATAGGGGTTTGATGTTTTATGACAGTACTAGCATTTGAATTGATATGATTAACTCAATCTCATGTCTCTCCATTGTACGAGCATATCTGAATTTTGAATAAAATGATCAAGGGTTGTTTCGTTCATCTCACTATTGTGGTGTGTATGATTCTTGTTTTAAGTTTAATTCAAGGAATTAATTAAAATGCTTGAATGAGATTGTAGGTGGATATGTTCTGTATAAGGATTTGATAAGTAGTATTGGGTTAGAATACATATTGATGAGATTGTAAAGCAATGTTATCAAGGATCTTATATGTTATGTGTTAAATTTGTCATAAACCCTTAGATGCTTATAAATTTGACTCCTCCAATGGATATATGGCATTGATCTAAGTTGTCCTTATTCATATGGTTTAGTATTTGTTTTCCTTTACCTAGAACTTGCTAAAAATTGCAAATTAATGACTATCTTCTAATGTGAAATGTGGTTGTAGTTATCTCATGCTCCAAATAGTTGATATTATTGATAAACAACCAATTCTATTTGGTATTATCCTATTATTTTTATCTATTAAATGAGATTATCTATTGTTGTTAATGTTGTTTATGATGATGGTACAGAGGTTGTAAACACATTAAGGGATCACCCTCCTGGGTCTTGCAGAGCCCAAAGTGTAGGAGGTCTTTCAAATCTTCGTCAGTTGGTCCAGGTCCTAAGAGATTACCTTTATTGGAATTTGAAATTCCATAGGTAGATTAGAAGATCAACCTGCTTATCATAAAAACAACCAAAACCTTGCATATGTTTGTGGTGGAGGTATTAAAGAAGAATTGTAGGCCTCTATTTCCATTCATTAGATCTACCTTAGCCTAGCATATACCTGGGATAAGTCTACAATTTCTTCAGACTCATGCGATGAAGGCTTTGTGTGATGAGATCCTAGACCTCAACCAAGATGTGGGTAGATTATGGGTGTTTTTCCAAGACCTGAGGCTGGTGGATAAAAATGTGAAAGACTAAGCTATTTTTTTTTCTGTCTTATCTTATACAATTTTACTAGAATGGGGGTGCCAATGTACAAGAAGATCTTTGCAAACTCGGCATGAAAATTGAAGGTTAAAGAGAATGGGGTTGCCAAACTTACAGTACTCATTACCCCTTGGTTGTTGGTTTTCCCTTAGTGCCCTCAACCTCATCCTCAGTGCTAGTATTGGCCTTGTTTTCACTCCTCCAAATTCTTCCTTAGCGTTGATATTGACCTTGTTTTCACTCCTCCAAACTCTTGATCGGTGCTGGTATTGACCTTGTTTTAACTCCAAACTCTTCCTCAGTGCTGGAATTGACCTTGTTTTCACTGCTGCAAACTCTTCCTCGACACATGTATTGACCTTTCACTTCTCTAATTTCATGAGCTACAACCTAGTTATGTTAGGTTTTACAGTATGTTAATTAAATTGAAAATTTTGGCACCATTTAGCTAGGTTTTAATATTCTACAATATAGTTAAGTATATATTAGCTATATTTTACATAATAAATAATATAATTATTCAACTTATTATAATTATATATTATATTCTTTAACAAAATTATTAAATACGTATAAATTATTATAATTAATAATTAATAATAAGTATATTTTTATATAATACAAAATATAATTAATAAAATATATATTTAATATAATAGTAATATATATTAATATGAGAGAGAGAAACTAGATTTTGATTGGTTGTTTCATGTCAACAATCCAAGGATGGCATTTTTCCTTGGGGAGTTATGCTCAAGGTAGCATGTCATTTGATTAAAGATATGATAATTCTCCTTTAAGACCTCTTCAATGTACCCATTGCAAACTTAAGGAGACAAAGATAAATATAGGGAATAAAATATATAGAGAGAGGGAGATAATGACAAACATACAAATAGAAATGGAGACAAAGAGATAGAGAGGGGTAGAGAGATAAAGACATAAGGATGAATAGATAGAGATATAGGGAGGGTGATTGATATATCTCTCCTAACTCTTTATATCTCTATATCTCCCACTATCTATGAATAGACAGAGATTTCTCTTCTCATATATCTCCATCTCTCTTTCTCTTCCCATATATCTCTATCTCTCTCTCTTTCTCTACCCATCTATCTCTATCTACCCATATATTAACTAAGAAGCCATGCAAGCATATGATAGTATATGTTGGTAAAACTATAATAGTTTTTTTATTAAACTATAAGTAACACTTATCTTTCTAATGTCAAGCCGTCTTATAAAAATAGTGTTTTATTAAACTATAAGTAGATTATTGTCACCACTCTTCATTCAACATGAAATCCAAAATGTAGCAATTGTTTTGTTGCTTTTGTCAAGTTTCATTAACCAAGCTATTTACTGGGTTGAATAAAGTTGTGTTATGACCCCTCATCTCTTTAAAATAATTAGACAATATTAGCGAGATCAAGAAGGGGAGAAAGCTAAACTCCTTGAAAATAGGGGTAGTTGTGGGTTTGTTGGTTTTCTTTGTATACTATATACTTAGTTCGTCTAGGATAAATAAGTCACTTTAGATCATTTTCTTAGTTGTGTATCCTAACTAATATAGAGTAAGATTTTTCATTTTAATTGACTACTACATAATAGTTTATGTGTTGAAAGAATTGTTTCCATTCTTTATAGTTTTTTACATTAGAATACAAATCATATTTAATTTCATGCCAATATACTTCTTTCATAAGATATTTGTTTGAAATCAGTGCTTCATAACCCATCTAATCAAATCATAATTAACCTATCAAAAAGTTAATAGGAATTTTCTTGTAACGCCCCGCCGTGCGAACCCCAAAGGAACTAATAACAACGGAACAATTTTTTTTTTAAAGAATATAACAAACATACTCAAGTATTTTAACATAACAATGTATTAAGTTACAGGACTAGTTCCATTGGTGTACACGAGGTGACATTACTATACTAACCCATAACAATGATAATATATTAAACCATAATTAAACAATTAT
Source organism: Sequoia sempervirens (assembly GCA_007258455.2). Lineage (NCBI taxonomy): Eukaryota > Viridiplantae > Streptophyta > Pinopsida > Cupressales > Cupressaceae > Sequoia > Sequoia sempervirens. The sequence goes on from VDFB02335227.1 coordinate 136,619, forward strand.
ATAAATCTATTAATTCCCATTTCATCAATTAAAATATCTATTAAACAATAACCAAATTCATAACATATGCACATATGACAATACATGTAATTATACAGTTATAAAGTGTTACATATTTCAATAGATACAACATAACATAACCAACTTTTACAAGTGATAGTTCTTGAATAAATACAAGGCCTGAATATACCTCACATCCAAATGATAGTAAAATACAACTGTCCGAACATACATCCCAATAACCACATATACAATTTACAACAAGGTCATCCCAACACACGTGGAAGACAATACATCAATGATTACATTACATCTGAAGTATAACATACATCTGGTACAAAGAATTACTGGATCATCAACATTTGCCAAAGAGCCCTACAATAAAGATACATCTGCAACAAAAAGGGAAACCCAACGGGGTGCGAAGCACGTTCCACCCAACCACCCCCATGCTGGGAGTAGACAAGGAAGGGTCCCCGACCAAGCACACCTAACAATAACATAGACTAACTCCAAAAAGACAACTTAACATCAAAGACCACGTAGAAACTCAACAACGACAAATCCAAGAAGAACAACAACAAATCACTTCTGAACATAACAAGTCACACTCACAACATCAATGAAACTCAAGACATAATATCAAATACTACTTCCAACAATGACCAAAGAAAAATCAATAAATCACTTCCAGAGGACTTTAGTAAATCAACACAACCAGAATGTTAGAGTAGAGTGTCATCGCATGGTTTCACATGGATTATCCTGACAACCATTCACCAGGTGCCGCCTCCATCTCTGCATGGATTCTCCAAACAACCAAGTTAAGGTGCCACCTCCATCTATGGTTCTCCTGACAGCCTATCTCAAGGCGCCGCTCCATAGGGTAACTCATGCGGAGTCATTAACCTTTCGTGAAGACAAGGCAATGACCTTGCCAACCACGGCCTTCTCAGTCCCCTTTAGTTTGTGATAGCACTAATAGGCGGATGAGGCTTCATAATTATATTATTAGTGTTTAATCCCCACCCGTGGTTTATTACTTAAGTTATCACTGATTAATCTAACTCTATGTGGGTTACCCTGACAGCCCCTTTCTACGCCGGCCCCCACTAGAGCCACTCTCTCTAGACATCCTAACACAAGAATAACCAACTGAACAGGACTATACCACCAAAAATACTAAACCATACCAATAATTTCATCTGCGAGGCTTAACCATCTCGCCCACAATCACGTGATGAACATTCACAAAGTTGTACAATCCCAGTGTACATTAACCAAAGCCAAAACATAAAATCAACCATCAATTTACAATCCCAAATACAACTCACAGTATCCCTGCCTCTGAAAGTTCTAAACACTACTTAGGTTCCTATAACTGGAAAGTTAACTCTAGGGTTTCCACATGACCTAAACCCAAATCAAAGAAGATCAAATTAAATAAAATGAATAACTTCGAGAGTAACCAACACATCAACAATGCCATAAAACAATTTACAATGAACAACAAATCTCATCAAATGAATAGATCAACAACTCGAGAATAAGTGACTAAATCAAATACATCATTTACTTCTAATTTTCCCAATCAGACTATATCATTGCATGCTAGTAAATATTATATCATCAATTCAAAATCTCAACCCTTAAATTCTTTAAATGCACATATATAAAATTATCTATATATATACCATTTATTTCAAATCGCATCAATCAGAACATATAATAAAAGAAATTGTCCTAATATTACATAATAATCTTACAAACTCACATGAATAAATATACATATATTAAAATAATCATTTTATAAAAACATTAAATAAATATCATTTTTTTATTTTTTTTAAATTATACAATAAAAATATATTAACTAACTGTGATTTTTTTAAAAAAAATTATAAATTAAATATATATATATACCTTTATACACATATTAAAATAAAAATTATTATTTTTAAAACATATTATATAAAAAAAATACCTATTATATAACCTTGTAATCTTCCCACAATCACCTATATCTAAATAAAATATTCATTTAATAAAACATTTAATAAATCTCATATTTAAAATAATAATAATATTAATAATAATAATAATAATAATAATAATAATAATATAAATATATATATATAAATATATAAAAATTACATTAAATTCAAAAACGCACAACTAAAAAAAAATGAATTAGTAAAAACTAATAAAAATAAAATAAATAAATTAAATTTTATAAACAAACCATGTAGCGGGGGGGTACTACGCACCTCCCAAGGGAGGCCGCAGCCCCCACTAAGCTGCGTACAATAGCCTAGTGGTTGCTGCCACCCTGCGCGGTACGCTGGGGGTTGGGGGTGGTATGGCCACCGCCGACCACTCCCTTCCCCAAAAACATTGTATTTTTAAATAAAAAATTTCTTTCATGAATTTTTTTTTTATATATATTTTATTATTATTTTATATATATATATACCCTTTTTTTTTATTTCATATACAACCAGAAACAAACACGAATTTCGAAGCATAGTTTGTATTTTTATTTATTTATTTATTTATTTTATAAGTATATTTCATTTAAAGAAAACAACTCGAAATCCACCCTAAACTTTGATCTGTAAATATGTATATATTTTTTTTAAAGGAAAAGGAACAGTATATATATATATAAGTATAAATATTTAATTCAATGTCTTCATACACAGTATCATTTCTATTCTTTTCACATCAATTGGAAATCACCAGAATTAAATATATATATATATATATATTTATTTAAATAACTCAAATAGAATAATAATATATATATGTTTGTCTATTTTTGTTTAAATGTACATATATATTTAACCAGAATTCCAAAGAATGACATAATAACATAAGATTTTTTAAAATCAAATCTAATATAGATTGGCATGCAAACTTAATCCATAAGAAAATTGATTTTAATTTCAAAACAATAATTTCACTATTTAAAACGACATTCAAGAATTTTCAAAAAGATTTACTAAAGTTTTCAACAAAGGGTTCAAGGGTTTCTTACAAACGAATTTCAAACCATAGAACTTCTTCTTATAAATTTTCAAAACACAGCACACAGATATTGTTCAAAGCACAACATAAATAATAATAATTGATAGAAGAAAACCTGGAGTCCTTCGTCTGGTGAAGAATCCCTTCTGTAACCTCCTTTCGAATTCCTCCTACAGTTCCTTCTTGATCGCCTCTTGCCGCTCCCTTTTCGAATCTATCTATCTTCAAATCAATTATTTTCTCCAAAGTTCTCAACAAAATTTCTTTTCTTTTTATTTTTTATTTTTTTCTCCAGATCCAAAACAACAGAGCAAAACTTCTGTGTGTGTGAATAATCTCCTCATCAAAATAATAAATCAAAATAAAGATCAATAAAACTCTTCTGCTTTCTTTTCTCAAAAAGTCTCTCTCTTATTGGTCCTTTTTCCAGCTTTTAAAAGCACACTTATCTACAATTTTAATTAAAATAATTTATTTAATCAAGATATTATCTATACATGATTTGCTAATTTAATATTAATAAAAAATATATTATTTAATTATCTTCAACAATATTTATTTAATTTAATTATTATCAACAATATTAATTTAGAATAATTATTTACTCTTTTAATAAATTAAATCACTTTTTAGTTTACTATATACTTAAATTTAACATTCAACTAACACACAATTAAATCAAAACAACTAGACAACTTTAATCAATTATCTTATAAAATAAGGTTAATTAAATAACATGAACCATAAATAAAATGAATACTTCAACAATCAAACTACACAATCAACGAGAACGAAAACTTCAGTCATAACACGACTCACAATAGACGACGGACTTGGGACGGGGACACTTCCAAACCTACTCCCTTTTTCAACATTTTTACCCGTTGGGTTAATTTATTGCTCGCCCTGTCCTGCTGAAGTAGGTGGAATCGAGACTTATTCCTGCAATCCTGCATCCAAATAAACGTCAAGTAGCACATGTATATATATAAAATCAACATCCTATCATGATACAAAATTGCAGTGTAGCAGGGCACTTGTGAACGAGTGATGCTCCACTGTCCTCTCACCTAATCTATTCTAACAATTACAATATCAATGACAAACTAACATTTCTAACCAAATTACTCATAAGATAACATGATACTTAACTACAACATCCTAACTAATTATTTAACCATTGCATTATAAAATAATACTGAATTCAAATAACATGATCACCATAGGATTATCACATCGACATATAAAACATTAAAGAGAAAGCGTTGCATAATAAAATAATCCAAACCCTACATACAGAGTATCATAAATCACAATAATAATATCAATTGTACCAATCAACTAAACTATGCAACCACACACACCAAATCGATGAATCAATCACCGTCACAATTCAGTATCACACTAACATATAAAAGAAAACAATAGTAGTAAATAGTATCAGAAACATGGGGGTATTACATTTCTAAAGTAAAGAAAAATTGACCCAATCATAAGTGTATGGCCTTTGAAGAAAGGAGTGATCCACCTTAGCAATAAAAACTACCTAATTTAGACCTGGGTATGTGCAAGATCATGATGGGCCAAAAAGTGGAAACATGAAAAAAGTAGCATTTTGAACTCGCCAAAAAATGCAAAAAACTCAAGTTATTTTTTTTGGGTTGGGTGTCAGTACATTGCTCCATAGCAATTCCCAAGCCAAAGTACTACAAATCAGATATCTAATTCAAATCAGATATCTGATTCAAATCGGATTTCTGATTTTTTTCAGATATCCAATTCGTGTCTAATATCTAATTTGAATAACATTTTAAAATGTAATATTTTGGCGCTATAAATCGGATATCCAATTTTTGCACACATATACCCAAGAGTAATTATGAGGTGGTGGGTGGGAGAGAGAGAGAGAGAGAGAGAGAGAGAGAGAGAAAGGGAGAGGGAAAATGAGAGAGAGAGAGGGGAAGGGAGAGGAGATATATAGAGAGTTATTAAATTCAGGAGAGGGAAGGAAAGGAAGAGGTTGAGGGTAGAGGATAGAAGGTTTAAGGGCTTATGGCTGGGAGGGTGTAGGAGGGAGAGACTTGAGAGAGAGAGAGAGGAAGGGAGGGAGAGAGATAAAGCATGGGAGGGTTATGGGTAGAGTGGGCAGAGGGTTTAAGAGCTAAGGTTTTACGCTTTAGGCTTGTGGCTAAGGGAGAGAGATAGAGGGAGGAGGAGGGAGAGCCAGAGAGACCTAGGGAGAGGGAGAGGGGGCATGATATTGAAGATACTTTAGAGATGAGAGGGAGGGAGGGGAGAGAGATATAGAGGGAGCCGGTGGGTTAAGGGGTAGAGGGTGGTGAGGTCATGGGGTTTAGGGCTAAGGGGTGGAGGGGAGAGAGACAGAGGGAGGAAAGAGTAAGAGAAAGACCTAAGAGAGGGAGAAGGGGTAGGATGGAGAGACTTAAGATAGAGTGAGTGAGTGAGAGAGAGAACTGAGAGAGGGAGTGGTAGAGAGAGGTAGAGAGAGAGAGATAATTGGGAGGGGGAGAGGGGAAGAGTGTTGAGGGTAGAGGATAAAAAGGTTTAAGGGTTTAGGGTTTAAGGGTTTATGGCTGAGGGTTTAGGGATGAGGGGTAGGAGGGCAGGACTCTGAGGAGAGAGAGATATAGGGAGTGGGAGTGGGAGAGAGATAAAGGAAGGGAGGGTTAAGGGTAGAGTGGGTAGAGGGTCTAAGGGTTAAGGGCCTAGGGTAGAGGTTTAAGGGTTTGTGGCCTAGGGAGAGAGATAGAGGAGTGAGTGAGAGAGAGAGAGATCTAAGAGAGGGAGAGAGACATTGAAGATACTTGAGAGAGGAGGGAGGGAGGAGAGAGATAGAGGGAGAGAGGGTTAACGTAGAAGGTAGATGGTTTAAGGGTTTAGGGTTAAGGGTGGAGGGGAGAGAGATAGAGGGAGTGAGTGAGTGAGAGAAAGAGCTAAGAGAGGGAGAAGGGGTAGGAGGGAGAGACTTGAGATAGAGTGAGTGAGAGAGAGAGAGATACCTGAGAGAGGGAGTGGTGTTAGGAGGGAGAGAATTGAGAGAGAGAGATAAAGGAAGGGAGGGTTAAAGGTAGAGGGTAGAGAGTTTAAGGGTCACTAACTCATTTGACTGCAAAATCCAATGAAACTGTTTGATGAAATATGCATAATTTGATGTATCATCAGGTACTTGTAAAATTTTATGTGTAATTTTCAATTTTTTGAAAGTTTATCCCAGATGTTCTTTAAAATTTTGACCAACCTAGGGTTGGTTGAAATGTCAGCTATCATTTTTTGTTGAATTTTTTACAAACATGAAAAATAGAAAAAAATAAAATTGTGGCCGACATAAAGAAAAGTGAGTTCGCACCTGATTTATTGTGACAGTGTTTTGCTCTACTTTAGACAATTTGTAGAGAACTAAAGACGATTTTCTTGGGAAAAATCAGAAAAAATTCAAGAAGATATTGCTAGGTTGAGGGCAGTCATTGGCTTTTTGTAGAATTCAATTGTGAAGTCAAATTTGTAGTTGCAAGTTTGAAAATCATATTTTAAAGCAACATCTCATCATATTTCATTTTTAGAAGTTTAGGGTTTTGAGAATTTCATGTCTAGATTTTGTTGTGTGGAATCACCATAAGATCACAACCTAGGAAAAAATTCTTGTGACTGTAATTATGTGATCCATAACTCTATTAGTCATGTGGCACAGTTGTGCTTTAACAAATACATGATGCATTCATGTGTGACCCAAGTTTAATGTGGCTATTTTGTGATAGAAATGGAGGCACTCATATAATATAGTTAATTCAGGTTGTATAATGTAGGTTTCAATCATCATTTGGTGCATTCAGGTTGTCTCAAGTTTAACAGGTTAGGATGTAATTATAGCATGATCGAAGAGTGATTACCTCTTGCTGCAATAAAGAGCCTATAAGTATATTTGATATGCAGAGTGGTTATGTTATATCAATTTTGTAGTGCATTCAAGCACAACCCAGGTTTAATGGCCTATTCTAGAGAGTGATCAAGATTTTCTAAACCTTATAAATGTTACTTGACATATATTTGCATAATCTCAAATTCCTTCAGAGGATTTTGAAGTATCAATGTATCCTATATAGGGTTTAGAATGATTTCTTTTAATTAAAAAATAAATAAATGATGTATTTCCCTGTAACTAGATAATGTGGAGATCTCTTAAATCTACCCTAGCATAGTATCCTCTTTGGCACTGTATTCATTACTCCAAAATTTACTAGGTTTTGCATGTTGTACCTTTTAATAATATCTTCATGACCATGGCTTTTAAATAGATCTCACTTTCCTTTAATCCTCTTTGGTAACCCTTGAGATCCATAATCCACCTTCAATCTCTTCTAAGAACATTGTCTTAAGCTAGACTACATAGTATGTATATAAAGCAAGTCCTTCATACGTGCCATTGTTCCAAACCACCACTCACTGCCTTGCTTAAAATGTTGCCTCCATAAGCACAATAGCATGTTTTAAAATCATGGTTACTAGTAATTGACCATTAAGGTCACCACTTCATCATGAAGATAGAATGAGATTTTCAAACTCAAGGCATTATGCAAGATACTGTGAATTCATTTGTTGTGTATGATTTCCATTTTCTTCACATTTCATTTAACTTCCTTTAAGTTCAGGTATTGCACCTCAAATTTTACAATCTCAAACAACTCACTCATTGTCACTTGAAGATTCCTTCTATGAGCATCTTTTTATAAAATCAAACTATGCCCTATAGATTGCCTACTTACTTACTATAGGGGACTCATTGTTTCATGGTATTGTGGGTTTTAAGATCCTTCAACCTTATTGTCACTACTTCACAGTCCACAAAGTATTATTCACTATTTTCCCATCTTTGGTAAGTCTCAAAACACTGCTCAAACATGCAATCCACTACCTCCATTATACAATATTAATGGCTAAGAAGAAACATTGAGCCTATGATTACCACTGTTACTTCATTTGGATAGTCATTCCCTGATTGCATTTGCCTTGTCTAACACTACCAAAAGCATTTGAAAACCCTTAAGGTTAGCAAGGGGGTAAGGAAACTCACTGTTAAAATCTCCACTTTACTATGCAAGGTTTGAGCTTTATTATCTTGTCAATGCTTCAACCTCTTTGACTGTCACATCTCAAGTGACTTTCATTATTCTTACTGTAGATTGCATTTGCAAATGTCACTAAGCTACATAGTGTGCTTGTTATTGGCTACAATCTTTAGATTGCAAGATTTTGTTATTACCTACAATGTTTCAATATTTCTAGTATTACAACCTCACTAATCTACTATAGTTATTGTTTGTGTTTCTATGGAGGCCTAGGGTTTGTACCCTAATCATGATCTTACCAATGCTTCTGATGTTTTTTATTAGGGCTTTCTCAATGTTGAAGGCCCTAGGGATAAGCTCATCATAAGAAGTGACACATTACATCTTTAACTAAAAGGATAAATCTGTATTGACATTAGCAATGATGATTCTAACTTGTTGCTCCTTAGGAATGGGTAACTTGCTCTTACTAGCTCGCTACCTCCATCGTTGTAGGAAGTTTGTGATCAAGTTCAATATTTTGATTTTAGGAGTCTTAACAGTTGGAAATCATAGTAAAACTCAGAATTTAATAAGCTTTGGAATTAGCATTTTAAAGTGTTTTTGGGGTCATTAACTTTAAGACTATCTTATCTTTAAGTGTGGGTATTGCATGCCAAATTGTTTCCCATTGTAAAAATATCAAAATTATTAGATTATGTTATCCTCGTCATGAATAAAAATTATTGAGCTGAGTTTGATATTTTTCAAGATCTAAATACCAAGTTTGGTAAAGAAAAATCATGTCAGATAATATTAGTCCAAAACAAAATAAAGAGACAGTTGATAGATTGTGGGCTAGATTGAAAATAAAGGGTGATGGGAAATGTTATTGTCCTTGCAATAACTACAAGGGCTTAAAGACGAAACAACTTTTAATCACAACAGCTGAGAAACATTGTAGGCAGCATAGTCACGTTGAAAGGAGGCATGATTATTGTCCATTGGTAAGTTGTCTTAATATTATATGTGCTTCTATATTGATTTGAATTTGTAGATGTTTATATCGTTTTAACATTATATTATTAGCATATATATATATATATATATATATATATATATATATATATATATATATATATATATATATAATCAATTGATCAGGATCATGGTTTATTTGTTTCTTTCATTATTATAAACGTGGGGTGCCCTAGGGTAGATGATATGGATTATCACGGCCCAGAGAATGTGGTTTTGCAAATAGATGAACATGGAGCTATGAATATCAAAGATGAAGTTAATAATCCTATGGAAGAAGATGATCATGCACTAGAAAACATAGTTGAAGATGATGGTATGAATACATTGATCCATGACACATTTAGTGGAAGAGCAGATCATGATGATCAAGATGACTTTGATGATGTTCATGATTTACCTATACTTGAGAAGGTATACGAGCCCCTTTATGAAGGCTCCCAAACAACTCTTCTCTCTGCTGTATTGTTGTTGTTGAACTTGAAGGTTATGAATGGTTTATCAAACATATCAATCTCATGGATGTCAACGTATGTCATATATGTCATCTTTTTTCATCTATTTTAATTGTTGTTGGTTCATCACTAGTAAATAGAGGATGAAATATTTGTACTATTAATATTCTTTATATGAACAATTTTTTTTTTGTAGATTGATTGGTGATTTTTTGTTACCACCATCAAATCTTTTTCCTCGCTCATACCAAGCTTTATGTGCCATTATGAAAGATATCATAATGGAGTATCAAGCAATAGATGCATGTCCCAATTATCATATTATATATCATAAACAACAAGAATTTGCAACAGAATACGCAGAATGTCATATCTATGGATATCAAACAGATCAACTAAAAAAAAAGGTGCCTTGCAAGGTTTTTCGTTATATTCCCATTATTCTACATATGAAATGATTATTTAGGTACGAAAGCTTAGCACAATTTATGGATTATCATGCATAGAATAGAAGTGAAGATGACATTCTTCAAATGTCTACGGATGGTTCTGCATTTAGGGACATAGAGGAAAAATGGCCACACTTTAAAGAAGAACCTTGTAATCTTAGGCTTTCATTGGGAGCGGATGGTGTCAATCCATTTGGAGAGCTGAGATCTATTTGCTCAGTCTAGCCTATTTTTGTTATCAACAATAACATTCCTCCATGGATGTCAATAACGAGGGAGCACATAATGTTGTTAATGATTGTTCCAGGTATTTGTTTACATCAATTTTCTTTAACATAGTATCATCTCATTTGTCTTATTTGTTGCATAATGACTTATATTTTTTTTATTCAATAGTCTTGTACATTAATTTATATATATTGTAGTAAAATGGTTATAATAATTATGCAATGTTTATGTTCATTCAACTAGGTAAGTACAAAGTTAAAGATATGAATGTATATATTAAGCCTCTTATCGACGAGTTACTAAAGTTATGGAATGGTGTCACTATGTATGACATCTCTAGACCAATAGGACAAAGACAATTTCAATTCCATGCAATGGTTGTATGGACAATTCATGATGCCCTAGGGCTAACACATTTTTGTGGTATGTTATAACATTCGACTACACTTTAACAATATTTAATTTGATGAAGTAGATATCATGCATATTTTTAAAATAATCTATTCATTATATATAATTATAAAAATTGACATATTTAATCCAATTATATATGATCTTGCAGGTCTTCAAACAAAGAGAAACTTTTCATGTCCAATTTGTGGTCCAAAGATGAAATCTCATCATTCAACAAGTTCAGGAAAGTACCTGTGTTTGGTGAGTATAGGCACTTCCTCCATATAAATCATAAGTATCAAACTACTAAAAAACATTTTTTCAATGGGAAAGAGGAGATTACATCAAAACCACGAAGAATGACACCTCACCTATGGAAGTTGGAATATAATAGAATTAATCGTCAAGGTTATACATCAAATCAAATTATTTATCTATCATTTATGATATGTTTTGAATTTATATTTTTATATTGTGTTGTGTTTACTCATGTTGTAATTGACAATAATTGTCATTGCTAATTTTTTTAAATTATATGCTGCATGAAGGTCATCAAGGCATTAATGGTCAGCTTCCACAGGGACTAAAAAGTTATCCCAGATAATTTAGTAGGTTTCCCTACTATGATTAGCTAAAAATTGTGCATTTTTTTGATACAATACATATCAGAAAGAATATAATAGAAACATTATGGAAAATATTGGATGGAAGGCATGACAAAGAAAAAATTGTCAAATTTTGTAGTGACATTCAGGAAGCCAATCATGCAATGAAAAATATCATTCAATTAAATAGCGATGGAGACCAAATTAATATAAGTGTCATTCCTTGGTTATTAACAATATTTAATTTGATGAATTAGATATCATGCATGTTTTTAAAATAATCTATTAATTATATATAATTAAAAAAATTGACATATTTAATCCAATTATATATGATCTTGCAGGTATTCAAACAAAGGGAAAATTTTCATGTCCAATTTGTCATCCAAAGATGAAATCTCGTTGTTGAACAAGTTTAGGAAAGTAGGTGTTTGGTGAGTATAGGCACTTCCTCCATAGAAATCATAAGTATCAAACTACTGAAAAACATCTTTTCAATGGGAAAGAGGAGACTACTTCAAAACCACAAAGAATGACACCTCACCTATGGAAGTTGTAATATAATAGAATTAATCGTCAATGTTATACATGATATCAAATTTTTTATCTATCATATATGATATGTTTTGAATTTATATTTTTATATTGTGTTGTGTTTACTCATGTTGTAATTGACAATGATTGTCGTTGTTAATTTGTTTAACTTATATGTTTCATGAAGGTCATCAAGGCATTAATGGTCAACTTCCACAGGGACTAAAAAGTTATCCCAGATAATTTAGTAGGTTGCCCTACTATGAGTAGCTACAAATTGTGCATTTTTTTGATACAATGCATATCAGAAAGAATATAATAGAAATGTTATGGAAAATATTGGATGGAAGGCATGACAAAGAAAAAATTGTCAAAATTTGTAATGACATTCAGGAAGCCAATCATGCAATGAAAAATGTCATTCAATTAAATAGTGATGGAGACCAAATTAATATAAGTGTCATTCCTTGGTTATTAACAAAGCAAAAAAGCAATGGTATAAAAGAAATCATACGAAAAACTCAATTTCCCACAAGATTTTTTCCGAACATAAACAATATAATAACGAAGAAAGGTGAATTTGGGTCAGGGATGAAAACATATGATTGGTATACCTCCATTAAGGTAATTATTCTGGTATATTATATAAACTTTTATAATGCATGTACTTTTTAGTGTATTGTGTTTACTACTTTTGGAAAAATAATGAAAAAATCATTTTATAATTGTTACAGTACATTCTACCTCTATCTCTCCCAGACAACTTTGACAACAATGTCAATCAAGTTATATATGATATTGGAAAATACATGAGGTAAGTAGCGAGATTTTTTCAATTCGTTGTATACATCTTATAATTGCCATTTGTTTTACTTGTTATGTAATATACTATATATTTTTGTTAAATATTGTTAATATATTTGCACCTTGAATCACTTGTAGATGGTTGTCATCTAAAGAAATCCATAAAGAAGATATAAATTATTGGAAGAGAAAAATTCCTCGTCTAATGTGTAAAATGCAAAAGTGTCTACCTTCAACATTTTTCAATGCACAAGAACACTACCTCATACACCAAGTTGAGGAGATTGAATTGTGTAGACCTGTACACACAAGGGCAATGTGGATGGTTGAGAGACACTTGAAATTTTTGAAGGCTTTGGTTAGAAAAAGAGCACATCTGAAGGGTTTTATGGGGAAGGGATATATGGTATACCGGACCATGGTGTACATTAGTGAATATATTTCTAAGTTTGCAGCAAAGATCCATGTAGATCACATTTGGGATCCCCAACTTCATTAACAATTTCAAAGGGGAGTACCTAATGGGGAAAGGTGGATTGAGGAAAGTGAGAGGTAATTATAAGATGGTCATAGAGATTAATTGGAATACATTTTACATATGGTTTTTATGTATATTGTACTTATTGAATTTGTAATCTTCAATATACATCAATTAAAAATTAAGGTCGTATACTTTTGTATTTAACTAATTATATGTTGTTTGTGAATTTTATTTTTTTATACAGTTGGTCGAGAGTGGGATGCACTACATTTGTACGTGTCGCCAAGAATCTTGATTGGATGACAGTATGGATTGAACGATGTCAACAATCTGGTCATGCATTAAAATGGGAAGGTGTGGCTTCATTTGTTAAAGAAGCTCATCCTAATGGAGATTCCAATGTTACACAAAGGGAAATTGATTTAGCATATGGTTTAAGAGATAAACAGGTACGTATAAATATATTAATCACCCATATTATTTAATTATTTTCAAGTATATTAATGTATATATATGTTGAGATTGTTTTCTTTGCATACATTCGACCAAGAATAGATATGTTTATCAACTGACAATATAGCAAAAAATTTACATGTTTGACATATTGTAGGTGAAACACCACAAGGCTATGTGGTGCAATGGTCATAAATTTTGAATTAAAATATTGGACGACATGAAGAAAACTTGTGATTCTGGTATAACTGTAGTCTTTTAGGTGACTAATGTTTCATCTAGAAGCGACATACATCAAGAAGTCTCAAAAAATTGATACTATGGGATTTTGAATGATATACTTGAGTGTGACTTTAAGTCCTTTAGATAAATTATGTTCGTTGTCCTATGGTACAGGCTATGATTGAATGAAAATGATCTTGAGAGAACTATTATTGAACATGATAATGCATTTGCCATGTTTAATACAAGGTTGATCGAGCGAGCTGGAAATGAGCCCTATGTTCTTCCAAGCCAATGTGAGCAGGTATTTTACTCAGAGGTTCTAGGTAAACTAGGTTGGTCATTTTTTGTTAGACATGATCCAAGAGGAAGGCCGGTAAAGTATAATTTCGTGGAAGAAGAAGATACCGAAGAACAAGAAGTTGATGTAGATGATGATCAGGATCAACAGTTAGTTGATGATGTCCCTGACGAATGTGTCAAAAAGGAGGAACTAGATCATGATTATGTAGGAGTTAATGTTCATGAAGATGATATCCATGTGTATGATGACATTATCAAAACTGATATCGATGATGATGATGATGATATGACCAATCCTTACAATGTTGAATCTAGATTGGATGATACATACAAAGATTTGGATGACGAAGAAGAGCAATGACATTAAAATGTATAAGTTATGAAATTATATTATCATTTGATATTGATTTTTTGATAGAATTATATTTGACTTATGTGGTTACATAATTAATTCATGATGTTTTTAATTTTTATGCCATTACATAATTAATTTAATGATGTAATTTTTAATGTTTGAAAGGTCAAAAAATTAAAGCATTTCAATAGTGATATTAACAACCTTGAAATTAGTGTGTTTTATGTTACATGTGATCATAAAATATTTAAAAAGTTAGTTGTAGAGGTGGTTGTTCAGTGGTTGATGTGTATGTTGGTTCTTTTTACAATGTAACTAGGTTTTTCTTCTAATCTACCTATGGAATTTCCAATTCCAATCGAAGGAAGCTCAAAGGACCTGGACCAACTGATGAGAAATTTAAAAACCTCCTACACTTCGAGCTCTGCAAGACCCGGGAGGGTGATCCCTTAATGTGTTTACAACCTATGTACCATTGTTATAAACAACATTAACAATAGCAGATGATCTCACTTAATTTCTCAACATGATAAGATAATATCAACTAGAATTAGTTGTTCATAGACAATATCAACTATCTAGAGTGTGAGATAGTTAAACACAATCTATTGTATAAGATAGTTAATGATTTGCAATTTTTAGCAAGCTCTAAGAAAATACAAACAAATACTAAACTACACTAATAATTACAACTTAGTTTAGTGCCATATATCCATTGTAGGAGTCAAAATTCATAAGCATCTAGAGGTTTATAATAGGTTTAATACATCAAATATAAGACCCCTAACAATATTGCATTACAATTTCATCAGTATGCATTCTAACCCAGGACTACTTATCAAATCCTTATACAACACATATCTGCCTATAATCCCATTTAGTAATTTTGATTAATTCCTTGAATTAAAGCTAAAATAGAATCAGACACACCACAACAGTGAGATGGATAAGACAACCCTTAGTTATTTCATTCAAAGTTCAAATATGCATGTACAATGGAGAGACATGAGCTCAAATTTTTCAGTTCAACTTAAATGCTAGTACTATTATACAACATTAAATTTCTATGAACTCAAAACCTGTTACAGAATTACTCAAAACCTAAATTACATTTCTCTAAGACTATCAGAATTTACAATTCGCTCTACAACTTCTCCTAGACTCAACAAAAATTATCTAACTTGCTAACCCATACTTTTGGCCTTGAAATCCTTCTTATAGAAAATAAAGGAGCAAACAAGCACCGGGCCAGAAAGTACACCTGTCACCAGTCAATTGGAGCACCTGGTGATATTCCAAAATTTGTTACAACAGCCACCACCTTGAAAAAAATTCTTGTTCATCATATCAATGGAGGAACATTGATGCAAAAAACCACAAGAAAACTACACTGAGAAAGTCATCAACACAAAACTTGAACCATTACCTATTAGTAGTTCACTCCTTTTACTCCTTGGTCAAATATTAAGTTACCCAATTCTGGTACTCATGATTAGTCATCTAGTCAAAATTAATTACCTCATCCACTTGGTATTATAAGGTGTGTATTTTACTACTACCTGATTCGCATCCCTTTCAGAAGATTCCAAAAATGAGCTGGTACTAATGATTTTGTCCTTACAACTCACCAAAAAATCATAGTCTGAGTCATCACAAATTGACTTGATTTGATCATTGATGGTCTCACTTGTTTGAGACTTCCATTATTGAAATGACTTGATTTTCCCCTAATCATCAATTATATTAGGTAACAATGTGTTACCCCAATCATTGAAATTCTTCACCAGCTCCCTAATCTTCCTACTCAAGTCATCTGGTAAGGTCTAAAAACCTTGCAACAATTTTACTAACACATGATTAGGCCTTAATGATTGGGGCTTATTATTTATATCAAACCTTGAGGCCTTATACATGATATCCAGATCACTGGCTCTAGGGATCCAATTTTCAATTATTGGTATTTCTACTTCTTGATCCCTATCAATATTATTTATTGCTGCTAACAACAAAGAATATAAAGAATGTATAGATAGCAATTTTCTAGCAACCTTTTCATTTAAATGCCTCAAAATAGTAGTACCAATTTTATTTTTCTATAAGAGAGATCCCTCCTCACTTTTCTTTAATGATGCCTCCAATTCATCAATTTTTTGCAAGAGGTGCTTCTTTGTAGGATTGACAAGGCACTATGTTTCTTCTTCAACTTCCTCTAAAGAAAGGGTGAGGACAAGATTCTGACTGGGAGATCTTGGTGTGGAAACAATTCGAGAAGAAAGAGGTACTGACCCTACTATAGAAGGTAATGTACTGGTTCTTGGAGCACTTGATGTCTCCCCAATCTTCTTATACCTAAACCTCTCCACTTTAGTTTACAACTCAACATTTTTTTGTTGCATCTTGTTGTACTCCTCAATCAAAAGGTTATATTTTTCCATTAAGCTCTTCCTTTTAGCTTCCTCCCTTTTAGCAGTCTTTTGCGCCAATTTGGCCACATTCACATACAAATTAGTGGCCTTAGT
>VDFB02335229.1:0-11467 GCA_007258455.2 Sequoia sempervirens
AGAGTAGAATCTACAAGTAGGGAAGCAGAGCAAGAATCATCTGCTCCTGCAACACTTAGTCCTGCAGCCTCCACACCAGAGCCCTCTACCCAAGTACAAACCAGGTCTGCTGGTAGAAAAGAAAAAGGGAAAAAGAAGGTAGGAGAGTCATCTAGGGTAGAACAAACCCCAGAATCTGACTCTCATGTTAAAAAGTGAAAATGTTCTACTCCACTCTTTCCTGCATCAATGCCTGTTGCCACTGTAGTTTCACTATCATCTTCTCCTATTGAGTCTGAATCCTCTAGGCATGTTAGAAAGAGAAAAGCCACGAAAGTGTCTCCTGTAGATGTTACTTTAGAAACATTTCCAAAAAGAGTTTCATCAAGGAAACAGCGTAAAGTTACCTCAACCTCCGTTCAACCTAAAATTATAGTAATTCCTGAGGAATTTGAAGAATTCAGTCATGATGTTTCTCAGAATGTATCTGAGAATGTTCCAAAAATTCCATCTATTATTCCTGGGGAAGTGCAAATTGAGATAGTGGAAGTTGAAGAAGCACAACATGGTAGTGGTAATGAAAGGGGGATGCCAAGTCTTGATGACTTGGCTGAAGCAGTTAGGCAAGTTTCAGAAGAAACACAATCTCCTCCTGAGCAACAATAGGAGTCCATCCTACCACAAGAGGAAGAACAACTTGAACACTCTGAAGTGTCCAATGAAACCCCATTACCCCCTGAAACTTGTCGAGCATTGGTTGTTTATAAAAGGACATTGTTGATTGAATATTTGGAATATCTTAGGACTACATGGAGGCCTGTTACATTTCAAACTTTGAGTTTCCACCATTTAGCTAGAACTGAAATTCAACAAAGTCTTTGGGAAGAAGAAAAGAAGAAATTGAAAAGGGAAATTGAAAGACAAACATAGGAAATTCAAGAAATGAAAGAGAAAATGGATGAAATGGTGAAGATAATTGGTAAAATTATGGAATGTAGACCACCACCTAGGGTATATGCTATGTGCCTTAAAGAGAAATTTCTTTGGTTCCAATTGATGAGAATTTCAAGAAATTTAGACTCTGTCATTCACACAGCTAAGGAATTTAATGATGCATATCAAGTAGCACCCAGTTGGCTGAAAAATTCTTTATGTGAGTTTTATTTGCATGGTTTGCTAATTCCCTCTTAAACAGAGTGGAATCTGCCTCTCTACATTGGTGACATTCATCTGAGGTCACTCATGTCTTGGGCGGCCAATGAAACTATTGAAGATAATTAGAGGCTTATGAAGAGGCTGAAAGGAAT
Source organism: Sequoia sempervirens (assembly GCA_007258455.2). NCBI lineage: Eukaryota > Viridiplantae > Streptophyta > Pinopsida > Cupressales > Cupressaceae > Sequoia > Sequoia sempervirens. The sequence goes on from VDFB02335229.1 coordinate 1,287, forward strand.
GAACCTATTCCACTGCGACCTGAAAGCTCAGCTCCCCACACAATTATGAGAACTTGGCTTACTGTTGTGTATGGATTCAATGATCAGACAATGTGGAATGTCGAGCGCCGAGTCTCAGTAGGTTAAGCGCTCTCTCATTTCGACTTTATCTCGTCAATTTCAGGTCGACTCCTTGATAGTCGAAATCGAGCCGAACAAAATTGCTCGAGAATGAAGAAATATAACAGACCGAAGAAGGTTTGGTCTGGATTTAAATGCTGTTCGACCGGTTTAATTAAAGGATCAGCGCGCGGTATGAGAGATGGAAAAATTTCAGACGTTTCTACTACAAATTTAGAACTTCATCACAAGGCCATACTACTCCTACTGATTTCAGATAAACAACCAGGAACTTAATGTTGGAAGACCATCATTAGGATAAGTAGGGGGAAAATGATGAGCTCGAAATATGCTCATAATTTGAATATTATGATGTATTTTTAATACCCTTACTCTTATTGCTGATGGTTGTTTTAACTCTTTGATTAAAGTTTTTTTATCTAAAAACAGGTAGTATCCTGTAACAACACATTCCTATATTCTTGCAGCTTAAGATCTCTATGTGTCTATATTAATTGTCATGTTTGACCTCCCTAAATATGGCTTGATATAATGCATGTGGTTTTGGATAATGAAATGGATTTAATATGTGATTAATGAATGTGTATATGCGTGTTATTTTTCCCGCAGCGTGCTTTTTAACCTACGTAGCCATGTGCATGCTTGAGGTTGTTGAAGGAAGCATGGAAACGATTCAAAGCGCAACAGATCTCGACCCTATAGTAAAGTCCATTTCCAGCACGACATCAAGGAAGTTGTTCTAGCAAAGACTCTCTAACCGGGTCGTTGGGAGGAAATCTAAATGATCATTAATCTAGGAAGAGTGGAATACTAAATTCTCTCTGAATCGTGTTGAACAGATATGCCTTCATTTATGAGAAGTTTGTTCCTCGGTTTCAGGATGCATTTATGTCCATGCCTTTCTCTGTTAGAGTTAGGTAGTTAGTTGCTTTTCTAATATAAATAAAGTGTTCACTACATTGAGTGAACGAGGGAGACATGTTAAAGTTAGTATTATAATGAGAAACAGTGTTTTGTGTTAGTTTTCTTACAAGCAGAACAATCAATGTATATGATTCCAAGTTTATGAATAAAAGCTAATGAAGTTTTGAGTTCAATTCTTGCATAAACTGATTGATGCTTTCTAAGGGGGCCCACTTAGTGAGTATTTGTAGTTAGTTATTTATCTCTTGTTGATTATAAGTTAGATTACATTCTTGAAAGTTTCAGCGCAAACTCAGTCTTATATTGTTCCTGCAGCTTTGGGAATCCATCCCTATGTTTGTTCCTGCAGCATAAGGCCAGTTCATAGTTTGTTTCTTAGTAATAGTTGTCATGATTTATGTTTTGATTAAGTTATGCTTAAGTTAAGAAGACTTTACATTACATTCCTGTAGCATAAGTAGAATTCCTTCCAAGCATTTATTTCTAGTAAATTGTGACTGAAACTGGTTCTTAGTGCACGTACAATGCCGCTCCATTTCAAGTATACATTCCCTAGTTTGACAATGTAAATGAACGACCATAAGAAGATGTTAGTCACCTACTAGAATGTCCAATTCCTAGGTTAGGATTTTGCATGACTTTTATATCCTTTTTTGGAATTGACCACCAACTAATTGACATGGCTCAAGCCTTTAGTCAATTAAAAATTTAAGTGTCAATTAGAGAGATATTAAGGATCCCTGGACATAGGGAAAGAATATTTTCATACATCAATACCTCACCATGTTTGATAGGTCTAATAAAGTTGCAGATGTTCCCAAGGATATGCTAGACAAATTCAATATACAAGAGACCCCTGTAATTTATTTGGGAATTGTTTCCACAAGCAAAAATCAAACCATTAATCAATTTTATAAATCTCTGTTAATAAATGGTTGGCTAGTTCACAACTGTATGCTAGATTCTAGAGCATCCAATAATGTGATATCTTTAGAAGTTATGAATCATTTAGGACTTCAAGTTTCAAAATCCTATCGTAAATTCCAATTTATAGATTCCCATGAGGTAAATGTAATTGGGATAGTAAATAATGTTCTTGTGTAACTTGTTGCATACCCCGGGAAAGCCTTTTCAATGGATGTTATCATAGTTGATTTTTGAGCTAAATGGGGTATGTTACTATCAAGGGAAGATTTAATGGTTGGTAGTCTTAAAATAGATCTATCCTATGCTACCATTCCAATGTGCAGAAAAGATATCCAATTGCACAAGGAAAAGAAAATGATAATTATTATGGAGAACCTTAATGAACTAAAGAATGAGATTTGTTAACTTGATGTAGAACTTGATTGTTTGGTAGGCTACTATGATGTTCAATAGATTTATGAGTTTTTGAATTACATTAATAATTTGAAAACCAACAAACTGACTAGGGATCCATGGTGGAGAAATATGAAGAAGGTAAAGAGAATCTTTTTGGAAATGAAATTATCCAACTTAAAACCAATACCATTCCTAGAGGTCTTGTTGCTTTAGAGATAATTTTTGACAATGTTGATTATTATAAGACAAGAAGTAAGAATGTCAAAGAATAAGACATAGAGGGTATAAACTTAGGAATTGAATCAGCTCCTAAAATGGTTTATATTGGTCAAAAGTTAAGACCTACAAAAAAGAAAATATTGATTGCATTATTAAGAAAGTATAAAAAATTATTTGCTTGGTCTTATGATGAACTAAATGCTTATAGAGAAGACTTGTTCCAACATACCATTACATTGGAACTTGGTGCAAATCCATTCATACAAAAACAATGTCCTATCAACCCTACTCTTTCCCCTCAAATATAGAAGGAATTGATGTAACTAAAATAAGGTGGTATTATTAAACCAATCAAGCATTCAAAATGGGTGTCTAACCTTGTTCCAGTTAGAAAAATGAATGGGGACATTAAACTGTGTGTGGAATTTAGAAATCTAAATATCAAGTCTCTCAAGGACAATTATCCATTGCCCAACATGGATCACGAGCTACAACAGGTGATAGGGTCAAAGTAAATGTTCATGATGGATGGTTTCTTGGGTTACAATCAAGTCATGTCGATGAATCTAAGCAACACAAGACAACTTTCACTACACCATGGGGAACTTTTGTATATGTCTGGATGTCATTCAGGTTGAAGAATGCAAGAGCCAAATTTCAAAGGGCTATGGGTGTATATTTTTTAGGCCTTATAAATGAGATAATGTTTTTCTATTAGGATGACCTGACTACCTACTCCAAGGATCAAAATGATCATTGAAAATATTTGGAGTTAGTCTTCCAAACATGCTTAGAGTATGGGATATCTTTGTATCCCAAGAAATTTATCTTCGGTGTGGAAGAAGGTAAGCTCCTTGGGCACATTGTGTCTAAGGGGTAAATATTGATCCAAAACATGTCAAAGATATTGACCTTATTCCATAGCCAAAAATAGTTAAGATAGTCTAATATTTATTTTTTTGAATAAAATTTGTTTGAAGGTTTGTTCCCAACTTTGTTGAGAAGACAAAATCCACATCCAAGGTATTGAAGAAGGGGTAATCTTCTAGATGGGATAAGGAGTCAATGGATTTATTTTTAGACATAAAATATGCACTTAAAAAGGCACCAATTCTAGTGATTCCAAATTATTTTAAGTCTTTCCAACTATTTTCTTTTACATCTTTCTATACTGTTGTTATTCTACTACAAAAAATAAGGATGGTGATGAGCAACCAATAGCTTTCTTCAGAAAATCACTAAGAGACGCTTAATTGAATTATTTTGTGATGGATAATCATGACTATGCTCTTGTTAAAGCTATGAAAAATCTTAGAACTTATTTTATAGGGGCTAAGATCACTTCTTTTGTGCCACATAAAACTATTAGAGACATCTTTATGCAGTGGGAGGCAATAGGAAAAAGGTGTAGATGGATCATTAAGATCCAAGAGTATGACATGGAGATACAAACAATCAAATTGATTAGAGGTCAAGGGCTAGAAAAATTAATGGTTGAGGAAAATTTGGATGTTGCTAAGTTTCACCAGGTTAACTTTGACCCCCATTTCATTTCATGTCAATTGAAGGTTTGTCCTTGGTATAAGGATATATTTTATTTGGAAAACCTGAATTCTCCTCCTAAGTTAAATGATAAGAACAAAAAGACTTTGAAACTTGAGGCTTAGAGGTATGTGTTGCTAAAAGGATAGTTAATATGGAGAAACCTTGATGGTGTAATCCTAAGATGTTTAAATGAGGAGCAATCAATTAGAGTTATAGAGGAATGCCACCATGGATTATGTGGTGGACATTATATGTCAAAGACCACTGCTCATAATATTATGAGGATGGGTTATTTGTGGCCAACATTATTTAGGGATGTCTCCAAGTTTGTAAGAGGGTGTGATGCTTGCCAAAAGTTTTTTGGCAAGTTCAAATTTTTAGGTGCACTTCCCCTCAGAACCATTTCAATGGAGGATCTATTCCAGCTGTGCGGTATTGATTCATAGGGAAAATAGTAGAAAATTCTAGTAATAGATACAATTAGATATTAGTAGCCACTGATTACATTATAAAATGGGTGGAGAAAATTCCTAGAAGAAATGTAACATCAAAGGTGGTGATTGAATTTTTGCTAAATAACATAATCACTAGGTTTGGGGTGCCATCAAGAAATATAGTTGACAATGCAATGTATTTAAGATCCAAGGATTTTGGTGATATGTGTTCACAATATGGTATCTCTTTAACACATTCATCACCTTATTATCCTTATGGAAATGGATAGGTTGAATCAAGCAATAAATGCATCATGAATATCATCATAATTTTTTTGAATGCAAACAAGAAAAGGTGGGATGATAAGTTAAATTTTGTTGTTTGGGAAGATAGGGTAACCTTAAAAAAGGCTATTGGGAAGATTCCATTTGAACTAGTGTATGGTGTTGAATCCAAATTTCTAATTAGCCTTGAATTACTAGTCTATAAGTATTGCAGCCGATTGAAGGAGAAGAAGAAAGTGTTATCTCCCAAAGAATACATGAGTTTACTGAGTTGGAAGAAACCAAAAGGAATGCCCATAAGAGAAAAAAATTGAGACAACAAAAGGTGAAGTACCTCTTTGATAAGAGGGTTGTCAAAGGGAGTTTCAAATTGGAGATCTTGTGCTCATGTGGAATTCTAGGTTAGAAGATAAGGGAAAGAATGGAAAATTTGATGCCCTATGGGTTGGGCCTTATCAAATTGTTGAAGGATGTGGTCAAGGAATGTTCTATCTTAGGATCCTTTATGTAAATTTCATTGAGCTACTAGTTCATGGACAACATCTCAAGCACTACTTCTTCTAAGTGTAAGGTTATCTGGGCCTTTGTAATACATGTTCTTTCTTTTTATGGTTTTGTTGTGCTGCTATGTTCAGTCATGACCTTTATTTCTCATGGTGTTGTGTAATTCAACCTTGATCCTTATCTTTCCCCATTTTTTGTTTGCTTCTTAGAGATCTAGATTCTCACTGTTCCTATAAGAGACACATATCTCCAACTAGAGCCAATGTCGACACCTATAAATTAAATGAATTTATAATTCATTGTGTTATCCCTTCATGATTCCCATTAGTTATAACCAACTTGAGAAATATCAATGTTGTATTATGTTCAAGTCCCTCTATTAGTTGCATTTCCCTTTTTTCCAACTTGTAGTAAAATTGGCTAAGTATTAAACTTTTTGGGCTTTTGATTGTCTTCCTGCTCAAGTACCATTTCTATCACTCCCAATCTCCTCCCTTTTTTCCCCTTCTAATCTATCACTTTCCTATATATTTTGGAATTTAGGAATCAACCTTCCTCCTTACCTCTTACCATCATTTAATCTTAAGGCGTAAGCCTTATGCCCAACTCCTGATCCTTGATATATTTCCTTTTGCTTTTGGAGACCGAGTCTCTCATTAACCTTTTGTCTTATCTTTGTGATAATAAAAATTCCTTTGGATTGATCCATGGTCCCCAATGTTGTGAATCTTTAGCCTTTTGGAGATCTAACTTTTCCCTTACACTTTATCACACTCTACACTAAGATGTAAGTCTTCCTCCCGACTCTCATCTCTAGATGCCTTCCTCCTTTTCACACTCCTTCAATCTTTTCACTTTTCCTTTCATCTTCCTTTCTTCCAACAAGTGGTAGACCCAAAGCCCAAAGCCTAATGTTTGATGAAATTCCTCTTTTGAGACTCAATGTTTTGACATTCTTAATGTTATTTTCTTCATCAACATGGAATATGATATGTTGCAAGCCTGACACCTAATATTCAGCGAAGATGATCCTTCGAGCTAACAAACATTTTAATGATTGAACCAAGTATTCTTTTGGGCTCAAAGATTTGGAAATTATTTAGATTGATGTGTTTTCAATCATAAACACCATTAATGTTGCAACTAATTTCTCAACTACTAGATTTAATCTTTAAGGCTATAGGGGTGATATTTAATGCATTTCTCAAAAACTACAAGTGGGATAAGGTGGTACCCATGCTTCTTTATAGTTCACAGACATCCTTTCTACCAAAAATCCATCCTTACACATGATCTAATGTGGATTTCATGATGGTATTATTTCCTCATTTGTGTTCTCATCAATGCAGGCATAACTTCTTAGTGTGTGGCAATCATGACCAAGTGTTTGCAATACAAGCAAGTGTGGGAGGTAAGTACAATATGACATTCCCATTCCTCTTCACAATATCTCTTGATGAGGTAAAAGAGAGAATCATTCCTATTTTCTAGGAGTATTTAGATAGAGAGTTAGAGAATAGAGAATAGAGAAGAGAGGGGTAGTGGTAAAGCAAATAGAAGAAGGATATTCACAAGAAACTCTAGGTTTCAACTTCGAGTTCTAGGTATAGCTATTTTGTATTATAATGATTTGGGTTTTCTCCCAAACCTGTAATAACATTTGTAAACCTTAAAGATTGAGTGATTAAAGCAAGATTAAACCTTATTTGAGTGTCTCCTTATATATCCAGTATGTATTTCCAAATTTATGTTGTTTAGTTTTTTAGCTAGATGTCTATAAAATCTATATAAAGCCTTTGCATGGTATATTTTCAATAAAATAAAGAAAATGGGTGGGAATGTTAGAGGATTATTAAATAGACTCTCTTAATATTTTTTAACTATCTATTATCTTTCTAAATGAATATGTAGAGCCAGGATTGCATGTGCATTTTGAAAGGTATAGTCTTTTGTGGTGACTTGATTAAGCCATCACCTTGTTTTCAATTATTGCTTGTTTGATTAAACCTATAGACTTTATTACCCAATGGATAAAGGAACTTGTCTATGATTGTCTTTCTCTCCCTTCATCCTCAACACACTCCAAAAACATCAATTCAAAACCTTTTACAGTTATACTTTCTATGTGTTTTATTTTCATGTCTTTGTTCAGGAGTTGGATGTGTCCTATAGAGACACTACTGAATTTGATTCCATTTTTCGACGAACGTTCATCAGTCATTCAACAAACATTTGTCAAAAAATTGACAAATTAACGAAAAAAATTTGTCACTATTTTTGCATCGAAATTATGACGACGAATTAAATGTCAAAATCACTGCGCAAATTTTTCGGTCGTCAACATCAGAAAATGACTCAGATGTTTGTCAGAATATCGATGAAAGCCGTGTATCCATAGGCAGAATTACGACCAAAATACCGTGCAATGGCTCTTAGCAAGGCGTCGAGAAACAACACTAGAAGTTCATGCGCCATTTAAACGAATGGGGAAAGAGTTATGATGAATTCTTTTAATACGGCTACGCCGCTTTGTTGGACCTTTTACGTGGTCCTGACCGATTGGCCTTCGCCAGTGCGACAAAATGGAGCAAAGAGGATTCTGACCGAAGCCTTAAATTCGCCAATAAGCAACCGTCCAGACCTTTATGTGATTAGGTGTTGGCCTTGATGAAATTGTGAAATGGGCAAGGAGTTACGATGAAGCCTTCGTCACAGCTATAGCAACTTCGTCGGACCTTTTCGGTGATTCGTTGGTGGGTTTCGTCGAAATTGTGACAAAACAATGCAATTTTTTTTTAAAAAAATATTCGTTGAAATGTACCATCGCGAAGACTCTTGGTGATGACCACCAAATCCAACCCATCTGTGAGAGATCAATCATCAGCACAGGATAGAAAACTCACTCTGATAGTCCATGTCTTGTCTATGACTTCCGTCAGTAAGACAGATCCAATGTCACACCGATCTAACCTCTTCAGGAGTTTTGAACACTGTTGGTTATCAACAAGACATTCTGATGGTCTCGCCGATTAAACAAGTGTCTAAGAGCAAGTAAACAAATGGAACCTATTAATTTTCTTATTTTGGGGTTCTTTAAATCATAGAATAGATACCATCTTCTTGTTTATAATGTACTTATATTCATATTTAAATTTGAGACCAATTGTCATTGCACATTCCATTTTACTTTCACAGAGTATTCTATAAGAAATATATTGATAATTCCAAATGATTTATGGTGTTGTACAACTCTACGTATCATCACAGTTCTATTCTTCCCCCTGAGAAAATCCTACAAAGACAAGTTTACAGTACCAAGTCAAATAATATGAAAAAGACTTACTTCCATACAAATTAAATGATTATTCTCGCAATGGAAATTGTCTAATTACAACAACAATTCCATGAAAGGTTATCCATGCTTCATAAGAGATGATTGATCATACATATAGACTACAAGATGCATAGAAAAATCATTACATTTGAGAACAACCAAGGGCTAACAAGGGAAGGAGTTAAGAAACGTCTGGATTCAAGAGAAAATGTGTAGGGAAAATGTTGAGCAGTGTCAAGAGAACAGAGCTTGTAGAACATATTCTTGACCTAATCAAGCTCTTGAGCAACTTAAACAAAATTAAAATACTAACACATACATGAGACATGTAATGAACTTCCAATATCTACTATCTTTTTCATTAATGTTGAGGTAGGTAAAGGAGAAATAATTATAATTGTAACACTATTCATATTCCAGTAAATTATGTTCAATGGACCTCAATTTTATCATTATGCTGCCCATCTAATACCATATTTTAATCCAGGGTTCAACTATCTCAGATCTAAAGAAACACCTTCAATTACCCATTTAAAGTACTATAAAATAAGGTAAGACTTTTACTTGAGAAAGATTGGGTACACTTGTAGGATTAAAGTTCTTGCAATCATAAGGATTTATTGGCACACAGACACAACCTGCAACATATGAAGTAATGGATGACTACAAGTTATTGAAATGGTCCTTAATATGTGGCTAGTTTACAAATTGATTGGTAGAAAAGAAGGTTACAAATAGATCTACATAAAAAATTATGAGGACAATCTACTGTAATCATCAAAATAGATGAAAAGTGCAAAGGAAAGCCAGAGCTACATCTCTAGAGCTAAAAAAACACATGCAAGAAACATAAAAAGAACAAACTGGATTTTAGATTAATACAAAATGGTGTCTTCAGCTAGTGATTCATATGCTTTCACACCTGACAGGACATTAAGAAGATTTTAGTCTTCCTCTGTGAAATTAACTACTTATAGAAAAAACTCAGAAACCAATATTATATACCTCCATGTCTAAGTAGAGGGTAGGTATAAGAGAAAAAAAATTCCTCAATGCAATGCTGAAAAATATCAATGTGTGTGTAGGTTTGTATTACTCAAAATATCATTTCACTGCCTAAGGAAAAATACAAAGTGATGTTTTAAATTTCAATCTTCACATAGGCTCCCTTATTGCTACACATGCATATACAAGCATTATTCGAGCTCTAAACTATTCAAATATTAAGGATTTAATTAGCTATAAGATGGAAAGTTGTTGTTTAGAAATAATCCATCATCTTTTACATATCTTTATTCACTCCTAGCGCTTCAGATAAATTTGTGTAAATGAGATAGAAATGTGAATCTTTTATGACAAAGAAAATTCTTAAAAGGAGGGGGGAGAGAGAAAAGGGTAGGGGGCAAGAGAATGCTTGAATGCATAGAAAATTATAACATTTTGATCATTATAACAATGAAATGAATCTTAAGTTTGAAACATTAATATCATTT
>VDFB02335230.1:0-26543 GCA_007258455.2 Sequoia sempervirens
AAATATCTCAAGCAGGTCCGACTCCCTTGTTCTATGATAATCAAGGAGTTCTCAAACTTGCCAAAAATCTAGTCTTCCATGAAAGAACCAAGCATGTGGAAACTCATTGCCACTTCATTTGGAAGCTTGTTGGAGACGGGTCAGTTCAGTTACTGTATGTTTCGACAGAGGAGTAGATAGCAAATATTCTCACCAAGTTGCTTAGTCCAGATAAGTTTGTAAAATTCAGGGTGCATCTTGGTGTAGTTGACAGATTGAGCATTAAGGGAGGGTATTAAAATAATATTTATTAATGCTCAATAATGTATTTTATTGTAAATTATATTGATAAGATTGTCTTTGATCTTATCTGAAGTTTCTTTTTAGAAACTTTCTGATTTTGTACATTTTGTAAATTATTTATTGAAGCTTTCGCTTCATTGTCAATACATCAAATTATTTACCAATTACTTGCGTAATAAGTATGTTCATATTTATTTTGCTGACACATTAGGCACTCTTGAACATACTTAAGGACTTCATTCTTAAGCCCTTTCCATGTAAACCTCTCTTGGATTTGCCTGTATGTCTTGAAAAAACCTTGGTGACCAGCCATAGGAGTATCATGAAAAGCTCTCATAACTGCCATCTTAAAATGTGAAGTGGATACTAAATAAATTCTACCTTTGTAAATGATATACTCATTGATTACCATATACCTGTCATCCTGTATGGTACCCTCAATGATGCTAGATGCCCAAGAGTCCTTAGCATACTCTACTGAAACTAGCTCTTTCCAATTTGCTGCAATCTCCACCAAAGAGCATAAATGTGGTTTCTTGAATAAAGCATCAGCCACTATTTTCCTCTTCCCTTTGACATAAAAAATGTCAAAGTCGTAAGCTTGGAGTTTGCTTATCGTCTTGTTGATTCAAAAAGTATTTGAGGCTATTGTGGTCGGTTTTAACAATAAACTTACCTCCCATGAGATATGGTTTGAATTCAGCCAAGGCATGTATTATGGCTAACATCTCCTTATCATAGATAGAATAAATCCTCACAGTACCCCTCAACTTCCTGCTCTCAAATGCAATAGGATGCTTATCTTGCATCAAAACAACACCTATTCCCTCTTTGGAAGCATCACACTCAAGCTCAAAAGGCTTGGAAAAATAAAAAATAGCCATAATTGGACAAGAACTTGTGATCTACTTAAACTGATCAAAGCATTGTTGCGCTGCATCAGACTGAACAAAGGCCTCCTTTTTGGTTAAATCAATGAGTGTATAAAGTCCCCATTTTTTGAGTGATCACCCAACAAAATCCACTAGCTTATTCTATTCCCATAAGCTAAGGTGGGAAAAATCAAGGGAATAATTTAATTAATTAAATGTTAAATTGTTCTAAGTCACTTTTTGGACATTTATATTTAATTAATTGGTTTAATTATTAAAGTGGCTTTTATTAATGCGTTGATAAAATATTAAATAAAGTCACCTCAGGAAAAGCAAATATAATTAAAAATTGAAAGGTGATGAAGAAATAAAAGGTGGTGAAAAGGAAATTATTATCGAGAGAAATGGAGATCTTGGTTTATAGGTTCATGAAGCTTGAGAATGAAAACCCTTGGGTTTCACGGTGGATTGGATGAAAACCCAATACCAACCTGGGTGGATTCATCTCAGAGTTCACATTGAGTTTCAATGATTAGTCCAAAGATTTATTGAAATTTGTGAAGTCTTTTCTCAAAGACAAATTTTAGAGGCTATATGGGATTAATTGTAGAAAGGAGAATATGATGATATTTATATTAGACATATGATAAATCCAATACTATCCATATTTTGGGATGCCATACATGTGATGCAGAGATTTGAAGTTTAAAATTATTATAATATTATTGCCAGTTGTATTCCATTATAACCAACGCCATACCATTCCTAGTGAAGGTGCTATACCACACAAAAGGGGAGCTATATATTAGGAAGGGTCGTGCAACATGCTCTAAGGAAATACTCGACCCCTATGAAATTTCATAACAGTTGTTGCTGAAGCGAATAAGACTTAGGAAAGATTCAATGCAGATTGGAGGATTGTAAGGTGACATGGACATGGTCTAAGGGCGTTGGAGTATTCAAATCCTCCTCAAACATTAGCGCTTTCCTCATGCAGCTACGTCTATTTCCTTTAGCCACCGCACTATGGTCAAAGGTGCATTAAACTTCAAAGGGGATTTATGAAGTCTACAAGCAATAGAAAGAAGCTGCAACATTTAAAGGATGGATATTATTTGTACAACCATCGGTTCCAACCAAATTGCAGGTTAGCAAACTCAAATTATAAATAATGGAGTATTTTGTTAACAATAACATCATTAATTTTGAAAGAAATTTATAAGTGGTTGTATTGATTTTTAATATTTGCATATTATTGCTATTAGCATTTATGTTATTGGAAGAATCATTATTTGAAACTATTTGCAATCCCAAAATGTGTGAAAAACCTTTAAGGACAACTTAAGGCAAAACTGTTTGATGAAATGTCAGACCAGTAAAATTGTGAAAAATTGCAAAGGAGTGGTGTTCATTATGTGACCAAGGTAAAGAAGCTTCGCCAATCTGAATTCACACTTAGATTCCTTGGTGAACAATGACTCCCTCTCAAGGATGCTTAGCACTTCTTCCAAGTGCCTCATGTGCTCTTCCCATGTGTTACTGAATATCAAAATATCATCAAAAAATATAAGAACAAACTTATGAAGTTGTTTGTTAAACACCCTTTTCATGCAAGACCGGAAAGTAGTTGGTGTATTGGTTAGGCCAAAAGGTAGAACCAGGAACTCATAGGTGCTCGAAGTGACAACTAAAGGCAATCTTGTCCACATTCTCCTCATGGACTTTGATTTGATGATAGCCCGACCTCAAATCAATCTTGGAGAATTAGCAAGAACCATGCAACTCATCTATGAGCTCATCAATGCGCGGAATGGGATACCTGTTCTTGATTGTTTTCTTATTTAGAGCCCTGTAGCCAATGCATAGTCACATTGTCCCATATTTTTTATTTACCAACACCACCAAAGATGTCATGTCCCCTTCCAGTTGACATCTCTCAGAGCTGATGATTAGCCTATTATGCGACCCTCGTAGGCTGATAGGATGGATAGAGGGTCTTGACGGAGCTTGGCTTGGCTTCGGTTGTCAGATTTTTATCAGTTGGTTTTCGTTCGGGCTCATTCGGACACCATTTGCCTGGATTGCTATTTTTAGCAGTATTTGGCACTCAGCGGAGCACCCCTGCTAATTTTAGCAGTATGATTTGGTCACGTGCAGAATCACTCCCTTATTCGCCAGCTTCAGATGGTTTGTGAATCGGACATATTTTGAGGAGATATTAATATTTAATTGATTTAATTAAATGTATTATTAATCCCGAACTTATATTATAAAGTTATAATATTTACAATATTACCTGCTTAAGTGGAAGATGTAGAAGGGTCGACCATCCCATTTAGAGGGGAGCCATTTTAATTATAATTTATAATTAAAATGGTTGAACTAATGAAGAATATTAAAGGGAAAGTTCAATTTATTTTTAAATGAAGTGCAATTGAGGAAAGTCAGCACCAAGAATATAAGGCTTTGCATTTGGGATTGAACCATTATATTTGGAATATTACAGAATTTTGATCGATCTTCTTCCGAAGAGCGAAGCCCTAGGAACTACATTGTCCTGAGGCATTGAAACGGAAGCCATCTTGATGTACATTCAAAGATTGTAGAGCGTTGATCTAGCACTTTGAGGAGATTTCTTCATTGTTGAAGTGATCACTGAGAATATTCACGAGTAGTACTTCGAGGTTTGATTAGCGGAATTCATCCAGTAGGAGTTTCTTGATTGAAGCGCCTCTTCATTTGAGATGCGGGATATCGGAAGCCCCGTACCTTTGTTGCATTTCATACTCTTGTGCACAGAAGCCATTCTGCTTTCGGGTTGCAGGCCGTACCATCTCATAAAAGGCCATACTTTTTGTTAAAGCCAAATCGCCTTCTTATTTGGCAGTCAGACTTCATCACTGGAGGCGCATATATCACTGGCAGCTTATTCTTTCATCTGGCGCAGGAGGAAGTGGATTTTCATCTCAGCCGTACCATTTCATGAAGTTATCCAGTTGGCTGCAATATCAGGTTTTCATCGAATAAAGTGTTGCTTTTTTCATTTGCATGTATTTGGATCTTATTTGTAATCATTCCAGAAGATAAATAAATAGTCTGGTATCAGCATTTTCAATAGATTCTATCATTTCCAGAGTTGTATGATTTTATTTGAATTTTATATCAAATTCTTGCAAAATCGCATTATATCATTTATGCACAAAAACCTCAAAAAAACCAAAATACACAAAAACAATAAAAAACAGTCAGATTTCAGAAGTTAGCGGAAACATGGGTTTCTACAAAAGATGCAAAAGGACTCTTACTTGGCCTAATGAATGTGTCCCATGTCAAGAAGCTCCTTGATGGCCATTTCTATCTCATCTTTATACCTCTTCGGATGCTTGTAAGGGGTTGTGATAACCGGTTTCGCACCCTCCTCCAAGTCCACGACATGCTGAATACCTCTATTTGGAGATCTCCTTAGAGGTATGCTACTAAAGACTTTGTTGTGCTTGGATAACATAGCCGCTACATCAGGATTGTAACTCCTCTTCTGATGCTTTGTAATTGTGGGCATGATAATGCATTCCTCCACCCACTCTACTTGGTCATGTTTGATAAGTCTCTCCATTCATTTGAAAGAGATTGTTTGTGGCCCACCATTCGACATGCTTCTAAGTGTGATCTTCTTACCACATGCATCAAATTTCATTTCCATGGTTTGCAAATTCATATAAAACTCCCCAATTGAATGTAGCCACTGCATACCAAGGACCGCATTTGTATCTCCTACACTCACCACATAGAAGTCATCTCTGATCTCATACTCACCCAATTGAATGCTCAAGTTTGGAATCTTCGTGGTGCATGTGAGGATGAATCCATCAGCTACCACCACTTTGAAACTGTCACAATCTTTTGTTTTGATTCCCCTTCTAGCTACAACCCCCTCATCAATAAAATTGTGTGTGGCGCTTGTATCAATGAGTGTCACTATCTGTTGTCTACATAACACTTCCTGAACTCTAAAAGATCCAAATTTTTGAAAGCTAGAGAGTTGGGCAATTTCATCTTCACAACCTTGCTTGTTTTTAGACTCTTCAATTGAGTTTTCATCTTCACTTTCCCTTGAATCAGCTTGCTAGTCTGATTTTTTTTGAAGCTGATTCATCAGCTGAAATGTACTCAATCTGCTTTAGCTTTTACCTTAACAACACATTTATGAGATGGGTCCCATGGCTCCCTACATTGGAAACATAATTTTTTCCTTCTGAGTTCATTGAGCTGATCTTTATCCAACCTGGTTGACACATTTTTGGACAGATTGGAATCTTTTTGGAAATAATTTTTGTCCTTATCCTTCTTATGTAAGAATCCCTTTGATTGAAATTTGTTTTTTGAAGTAGAAGACTCCATGTCCCTTGCTTTTTTGATTGCATTTTGTAATGTAGGTGGACTAAGTGCCTTAATCCACCCTCTCAACGAATTTGCTAGCCCATCCATAAATAAAACAATTAGCCTCTTTGAAATATCGGTTACCAAAATGGCTAAGCTCTGAAAATTAGCAATGTAAGCATCAACAAGACCCCATTGCTTAAGTTGTGCCAACTCATCAAAATGCAATTCGAGATCCTTTTTATCAAATCTATCAGTCAACCTCTTAGTGGACTCTGAATAAGAATCAATCTGATCATGTGCAAAGTGACCATTCCATGATGCCACCACTTGTGAGCACTACCATCTAAATGTATAGCAGCATGTTTAATAGCCTCATCCTCTGGCATTGGGTTGAACTAAAAATAAGTATCTAGCTTCCGCACCTAGGCCCTAGCTGTAGTCTTCCCAGATCCATCGTAATAAGGAATTGATAGCTTACCAACCTTCCTTTGCAAGTCCTAATTATGTGGTCTACCACCCCTATGTGGTCTATGGTTCAATCTGATATCCATGTAGTCACAGAAAGACATTTCAGCTTGAAAATCAACACTTGAATCCCTCCAATTTTGTAAAATATGATCCTGCAACGCTTGTTGTGTAGGTTCAATTTTAGCTTGAAGATTATTTCTTGGAGGAAATTTAGGCATAAGAGGTCTAGAGTTGGCTGTTCTAGTCACAGTACATTGATTTACAACCTTATTATTGACCGATCCATCCCCATTTCCATTGTTTCTTTCATGGCTATTGTTCCCACCATTGTTATTACTTCCCATCATATGTTAAGTCATTAGTGTTCACATCTAAGCTATATTCTGCTGCAACTCACATTGTCCTCTAGCAAAATTATTCAAGATTTCTCTTGTACTTGGTTCCCCATGCTCTCTATCACCCATATTTATTGATGAAACACACACTTATACTGAGAGGGGGGGTGAATCGGTATAGATTAAAACTTTACTCCTTAACTCAACCAGCTTGGCAATATTACTTCAAGCCCTAATTATCCATAGCAATATTATTCATGCAAGATGTAGCAATTTGAGAACATGCACAAGAGACACAAACATGGAAACCCTTACGGGAGAAGACCACGGCAAAATTTTGCTTGTATTAATCTTCTTACAAAAATTTTTAGGCACCAATCCATTGGAGACTCCAATCCCCACCATTGAGCACCAACTCAGCAAGAGACTCCAACCTCTTCAACAAGAGGCTCCAACCTCACGATCTCTTCAAGTAGGAGGCTCCAACCTCCACAAGAACAATATTAATAATTTTAACTTGCCACTCCTCAGATCTGCCCTAATGCCTTCTCACAAATCTGCCTCTCACAAATCTGCAATATAGTCTTCACAAAAGTTGGCAATAATATCTTCTCAAATTAGGCAATAATGTCTTCTCAAAATCGGCAACAATGTCTTCACAAATTTTGCAACAATGTTCTCATAAAATCTGCAGTAATGTTTTCATAAGATCTGCTCATAAATCACTATGGTCTTGCTTGTGTCACTAGCTCTCCTTTCACAAATTCACTTCTATAAATCTGCTCACATATATCTTATAGATTTGCTTGAATAACTTTTTATTTCTGCTCTTCATACAAAAATGTTCCTTGAATTTGATTGATTAATAAAACCCTCTCACAACCTCTTATTTATACCTCTCAAAATGCCTCTTCACCCAAGAGGGGTCTCTTCAAAAGGGTCAGCCCAACAACTAATAATAATTTTTATTTATTTTATTTTTACTCTCCAAGGTGGGGTGCACCTCTCCAAGGGGGGTCGGCCCCTATAATAAATTTAAATTCCCCTTTTTAATTTCCTTTTGGGCGCCACTATGAGGGGAGCCGACCCATAAATATTTATTATTATTTTGTTATTTTGTTTCTCAATTTGGCTCCAAGTTTGGATGATGTCAGCCAACACTTATGGGTACAAAAAAATGGAATAAACACAATATGGAGGTCAGCCAGCAAATTCATAAATATTTCATGAGTCTTCAGTATCTCCTTTGATATGTCAATGACAACAATATTTCCAACATTTACTTCAACCTGTTCAACACCTGCTAAGGGATGAATACCACCATCTTTGGGGGAATCTTGATGTATTCCAAGGATACTTGAGATGGTTTCTCCCTTTGGAATTTGAGGGAGTTGCCACTGAGTTTTCTTTTGTTCTCTATTAAAATATCTACATTACCTTGAACCACAGTGGTTCTCGATTCAAACCCTAACTGAAATTTTTGTGTTTTTTGCAATTTTCTGTTTTTTTTTTTTTTGAATTTGTGGTTTTTTGACAAAATATAGAAGGCTGCGATTTTCTAATAAAATCCTAATAAATTCAAAAGAAATCTAAAACTCATGTAGTATACTCAGAAATGCTCAAATAACAAGGGCGCACCAATACATATATTTTCCAGAGCTTTTTTAATACAAAAATCTGAGCAACAAATGAAATACAATGAATTTTATTAAAGAACCTGAGTGGCGGCTGTAGCAGCAAATAATGCATAAAAAATAATGAGTCCACTTTGCTCTCTCGTTTCAGGCAAGAATTGTTCCCCAGAACCAAGGCGCCCAAGGAGCAAACACCAGAAACTGAAAGATACAGGCGTTCCACTGGAGATGTAAAAGTACGGCCAAGAAGGGTACAGAAAAGTACGGCTGACAGCAGTAAAGAACAAAGTACGGCCTCCAAGAAATATTGCCAGATCTCTGAATGGATTCCTCTGTGAAGTCGCCTCAAAAGGAAGATGATTTTCTCTGCTAATCTCTGAATAAATAACTCAATAAATTCAAACTGTGATCTCTGGATGAAATCACCAAGTGCAAGCTTCAACTGGTATTTCACAGCCTCAGTCTGCCTGATCTCTGAAGAGTTTTCGTTCTCCAGAAACGTTCGTCTGCCAGAAACCCTAGGGTTTGCAAACTCCAATGCTCAGAGCAAATAAGACAAAATTGAATAATAATCAAGATAGTTCGATTTTTGCCTTGAAGAGGTATATATTGCTCTTTGAGAAAATTCGACCCAACTCACTTTAAAATAATCATTTAAATTAAATGATTTAATATGCCTTTTCAACTTAGGAGAAATCATTAATTATTGGCGTCCCCTTTTTAATGAATATAAAATACTCATTAAGTCACTTTTAATAATATATTATAAAGTATAATTAAATACTTTATAATTAAGCCAAATAATTAAATATTTAAATATTTCAATAAAGTGACTTTATTATAAAGTCAAAATATTAAATATTTAATAATCCATTAAATACTCCTTATTTCTCCGTCTAAACAACCAACTGCTGAACTGGGTCGATTCTGAGCTGAATGGCTGAACCAGGTGCCCTGCCCGAAATAGCAGCTTCCGCCTGACCTAACTTTCTAAAAATAGAAAGTTTCCTGAAAATGCTCACTGGAAGATTCGGCGAAGGCCCAACCTGATACAACTGCAAACTGGAGCTACCAAACACTGAGCAACGGCTCCAGATGATCCTCTGCACACTCCTGTCAGCCTACGAGGATCGAATTGATAGGCTAACCTTGTCACCAGCTGTGCTGACTAGGATGGGGACATGACAAGACAAGGTCTGATCTTCATTTTCTTTGGTCTTCCATTCCAATTCAAACCTTAGGTGATCCATATCATGTACAAAATTTCTGCAGCATTTTAAATGAATCCAAAATTCACCTCTATAAAGGAAATTGCCTAGTTTTAGGAGCCCAAATCTGACATGTGGGTCCCATTAATCCTTTTGTTTGTTGGTATAAATATGTGAGTGGGGCATTTGAATTTTATGCATGCTAATCATGATTTCAGATTGCATTGGATAGAAAAAAGATATATTACTTTTTTTTCTCTAATATTGCTGACCGTCCTTATCATTATTTGCTATTTCCCAATGTTGTAGGCACTGGCCATATACTTTAGCAGTCTTTTCAAATCATAATAGCCTCTAATTTCTTCTGTTCCATGGTCTCTTAATGCTAGCTGTACAAAATGAAGGGTCAGGTGATTTGATTTTGGGATGAATCTCAGTTTGCATGGTTGTTTATGCAAATTGTCCTTTTCCAAACAGTCTATTACAATCTACAGCAGACCTCTCTATCCTTTCTCATTGCAAGTGGCCTGTAATATTGCAGCTGGGACAATCAACATCATCTTAACATGGGGTCCAGTCTTGGTTTTTGAATATATTCAAATCTTATATCTTTGATCTTTGGAGCTTTCACCTTCTTGCAGAGAGAGTACTTGATTGCTGCATTTAAATCATTGCTGTTGCAAAGATTAATTAGCTAGGATCATTATAAAAAAATCTTCTTTGACCTTGCATTTTTTTGGGTAATTGTTTTACATGATTTCCAATTTGCTTCCAATTGTTTGATGAAATGTCAATATTTAGAATGCTGGATAGTTGTATCTAGGTTTTGTTGATGTGATTTTCGTGACCGCACCAATCAGCAGAACAAAGTTTCCAAACGGATACCCTATTCTCTCTTGAACAAAGTATTCAGCGTGCTAAGATTGCGAGTGAGATCACGCTTTCAACTCCAAGGTTCCTTTAATGCGAATAGCCCCAGTTTGGTTGATGTGTATTTGCCGTGTTCTTACGAGGGGACTTACGTAGTTGTTCAGAATACATGCAGTAACAACCAATATATGCTTTTGAAAGGGATTTTGTGCGAATGATTTAGCTGTAGAGTGCCAGTTTCCTAAAACTAACCCAAAAGTGTGCGGAATTTGAATGGCTGCAGAGATTTCTAAATTCTAAATTCTAACCTAAATGCAAAGGGTGTTATGCTCGATTTCAATGAACTTCTAACAAACGTTGTCTAGCCTCCAATCGGACAGCCTCGACAAAGTAAGTGCAATCTTCAAAGGGTAAAATGGATGTTCAAATCACGATTCAATAATGCAACCACCATCACAACGATGCATAACTACACATGAATCTTGATTGAAGTTAAGTATGAAATGTTCCAGTTGACTACGCAAGACAAGTCTTACCATCAGTAAGAATGTTAGTGGTATGGATAAAAGAAGCTCACTTACATCAAGCATAAGCAACCATATTTAACTATAAGTATGAAATTAAGTCCTAGTTGAAGTCAAAGGAAAAAGAAACCTCACGAACTACTCACAACAAAGTTTGAATTCACCATCAATGAAATGCTTTATTATGAATAGCCTTTGTGACAATCTCTTACAAAATTCTCAAAGGGAGAATTCCCCTTCTTCTTCAACAATGCAATGAAAACTACTCTAACTCAAAAGTATCTACTCTCTATTTTGCTTCAAATCCACTATGTTGACTACTCTCTGATTCTAACTATTAGATTACAAATGAGGGGGACTCCCCCTTATATAGCTGGCCAAGTCCAATGGACGGTCCAGATTGAATTACAGTGGAGGGCTCAGATCGAGCCACCTCAGCCCTAGACAAGTTTGCCCTAAAAACCGCCAGAAGGTGGAGGAGTGGTCATAAATGCTCCCAAAAATAGCAGATTCCTCCTTGACCACCATGAGCAATTAATGCCCACTACCCTTCTAGAAGATTCTCGTCCATGACTCGGATTCCTTTGCTCTTCTCTCTGAGCGCGTACGCTACGAATCGTGCCAGCACCTCGTCAACCTCCTCCTCAGAAATTGATGGAGTAAGATTTAACTGATATTCTAGGATGGCCACCATTTGCTCATGCTTATCACAGGACTTTCTCCAAGCTTCCATAGAGTCCTGCGTACTCTGAATGATTGCTGAAAATGCCGTCATGTTCTCAAAGTCCAGCTGAGAGAACCTCTTCATCTCGGAGAAGAAAGGTTGCAACCTTGCCTTCAATCCGTTAATTTCAATCTCCTCAGCGGTCATCCTTTTGGCAAACACTGCCTCCAATGTGTTGAGGATACCCTCATGGATATTCCTCAATGCTTTCTTGATCCTAGCGGACTCCATAGCTGCTGTATCGAAGAAACTCTTCCTTGTGAATGCCGCTGAATGCCACCCACGAAAATCATACCTATCGCCTGCCTGGATTACTCCTTCATTCACCAAAGTTTGCGTGGGCACACGCATCAAAACAGCAAGGCGAGAAATAGTTTTGTCTTGAAAAATATGGGTGTCTCCCCAAGCTTGCTCGACATTATCTAGGCGTGAAAGGATATTAGATGCATTCTGAAATGATGAGACAAGATCGACCATGAACTTTTCTGCTTCAGCACAGACACCACTTATCCACTTGTCTCCCTCTCGTATAGCTCTCTTCATCTCCTCAAGCCCACCGATTGGTTCTCGTGGTAGCTCAGGCGGAAGCTCCACCACTGGGTTCTCCTGAGCAACTGGATGCACTAGATGTTGCACATACTCGACCAAAGCCTTGTGCTCCTTTTTCAATCTTTTGTACTTTCCTTCCTTCTTCACCAACCTGTCCTTCAATGCCTGGAATGAGCTTTCAGCCTCCTCGACCACTTGCACTCCGAAAGGACGTCCCAATTCAACTGTGGTGATTGTGTAATTTTCCGGCATTGCATCACTTAAACTATAATCTTCTCTTGGAACAGCAATGTGAAGGCTGCGTGAACCTGCCTCATTAGTTTCCATCCTTGTGTACTTCCTGGCTCTTTTCCTTTTGGGCGACTTGCTAGTCCTGTTTAGAAGCTCTTCCATTTCGACCGCCAAATCAGCATCATCATCCTGGTCCCTCCTGATCGCCTGTGATAGCCAATTGCGCTGAATATCATAAATAATGAGGGGCTGCTTCTCAGTTGCCTCCACTTCACGGACTTCCTCCCGAGCAACATTTCGCTGAGGCTCAATTATTTCAACGTTTTGATCGCTCCCTTCACGAGCTTCAACGTCTTCATCTCCGAAGGAATAGTCAAAGTGGGTGTCCGTATCCGTTTCTTCCCCTTCATCTGGTTTACTAGCACCTTCAGGATCATTGACACTCTAAGTATCTAATTCTCTGGGCATTGGTTGGTTAACTTCCCCAACCTCTGGCTCTTCATTTCTTTGAGCTTTCTGATCTGCAAACAATGAGACTTCACGCACACTGGAAGAATGAGTCACCAACTGAGTAGATGTTGTGTCCTCCGACCCTTGAGGTTCTGGCTGAGCAGGCTCTTCTTGTGGTGGTGGCTCCACAGCTCGGGAAACTTGTTTCTTTCTCTTCGCCGACACTGGTGGCCTTTTATCACCCATGAGGTCGTATGTGAAAGCAACTGACCTCCTCCTTAGTCTGTGAACGCGTTCCTCTACCCAAGCCCTTGTAAAGGTCAGGACGGGAATAGACAAGGTGTCTAAATCCGTGATCTCCGGTTCGGCCCAATCTACTGGTGGAATCGGCGTGTTCTTCATTGATTCATAATCTGGATGAGTTACCCTAGTGTCCTCCTCGAGTTGATCTGGCACCTGGATCACCTCACATTCCTTGATTAACTTGAGAGCTAGCCTCGAAAACATTCTTTTTCTAATTTCATCCTCACTTCCAGCATTCGCCCAGAAATTTTCCAGGTGAGCTCTGTGTCTGTATTCTTCACCTTGCACTGTTCCAATTTTACTTCGAGGATCAAAATCCTGTTGGCTAGTACGAAGAGTCAACTTGTAGAACTTCAGTTCATCTTCGGCCTCCTTGGCCGCCTGCAAAGTAGGGCATTCTTCAAGTGAGTTTCCCAGTACAATGGGAAAATGCAAGCCTCCCTTCTTCTTTCTCCTAATGATCTTGTCGTAGGCCACCAATTGCCTAGACAACTCAAGCAATATCATCCTGTTAGTTGGATACCTTGGCAATTTGTAGACATATGAATCGTATCCTGGCAGCCTCAAATAGGTAAACTTCGGGAATTGGACGAACCAAAACCCGTATTCTTCTATCAGCATCTGAGCCTCTTCCGATATCCTCTGTTGTAACCTCTGCTGAAGGGTTCTTGTGATATACATAGTGAATGCATCATTGACTCTCTTGAAGTCAATGGTGCAATCAAGTCAGGACCTGGTGGAATCGGTTATAACAAAATGGAATGGAATGGAAGAGTGAAATAATATAATGGTGGAAATAAATGGAATGGAATGGAATAATGGAATGGAGTAATCACCGATGTAAAGAATACATCCATGGCCGGAATCAATAAACGAATCAAAGGCCGTTAACCCTTCGGCCGAAAGCAACATATAATGATATCGCACACTCTGCTTCAGCTCTTCTCGAGATTATCCGCTTTGGGCAACCTAGCGTAGGGAGGCTTCGGCCGTGATCCGCAGTGTTTATCCCCTCTTATGCATTTTTCGGGTTGATGTGGCGCATGTTCCCAGTCCCTACCGGATTTATACAACATATTGTCGTGAGTAGTATCCTAAACGCCGCTAATCGCTGAGCCGGTTGGCCATTATCATACAACGTATTTGGAGACAATAATAGTCCGGATCATTGGAGTTGTAAAGTTGGCGACTCCAAGAGCAAATCGACAACGAATCAGCCGGCTAAATCCAAATGCCGCATAATCCGCTCTTGACAATGTTGCATGATGCCTCTGTAGGAAGATTGCCACCTTGTCCGTACATTCTGCGCATGAAAGCCTCGAGATTGAAAGGCCCCAGGTTGGTGTCCGTCAAGTTGCCAAACTTCGACACAATCTTTGACTCCGGAATAAACGACTTCTTCAGACTTTTGATAATTGCCTGCCTGGAGGCGTTTTCTCTAACAGCTTCGTTGTTCCCAGCCTTAGCTCCAGCTTTGCTGGTTCCAGCAACATCAGCCTTTTGTCCATCAGCCATCTGCAAAACAAAAAGCAAACATTACACTTCCAACTTTTTAAAATAAAGATCACGTGAGATGGCTGGCGAATGGAGTTGGCTGCAAAAATGAACGTGAGTTAATAGCTTCAGCAACCAACTTCGTCCTCAAACCTCGGCATACTTAAACTTCGAACTTCAACAACTTGCAGCCAAAGGAAATTTTCATCTCTCTGTAAGAAATTAACTTCAACAATTTCAACTTCGGAAAATGTGTTAAGTTTCAGCAACGTTTAAATCAACAACTTCGGAAGTTATACATCAGCAACTTCGAAGATTTAAAATCAGCAAGCTTGCAAGTTATAAATCACCAAGTTTCAAATCAGCTCTTTGACAGTTATAAACCAGCAACTTTCGAAGGCTTCAACAATTTTAAATTCGATTTGGTTCTAACATTCAGCAACTCCAGAAAATTTAAAGTTCAAGTAATTTCAAATTCAAACAATTTCGACCTTCAGCATAATTAAATGATTTCAGCTTTTTCAACTTTCAACTTCGAAAACATTTCAACTTTCAGCAAAATATAAAGTCTCAGCAACTTCGAATACTTACCTCAGCAACTTGGAGAAATAAAAACGCTTAACACTTCAAACTTTATTTCAAATCACAGCAACCTCGCAAATCTGAATCTCAGCAACTCAAGAAATCAACTCTCAGCAACTTCGACTTCAACAATTTCAATCCTCTTGAAAAATCGAATTTTAACACTTCACACTTTCAGCAACTCTCAAATTGAAAATATTAAATCTCACAACTCAACTCACCAGCATAAATTTCAGCTTCGAATCTTGTGAGATGAGAATGAAAATCCTCAGAGTTTTATAGGCAAAAGCTGGTGCTAATTTTAGCAGATGCCATTTATTCTTTTCATCATGACTGATGCATTTGCTAAATTTAAAAGGGAATATTCCAGTCGTCTTGCAGTTGTTATGACAATTTGCTATTTAGGGAGATTCTTTCCTCAATTCAAATTTAAAATTCCCTCCCGACTGCCAGTTACCTTGAGTAATTTCGAAAAAATCATTTTTACTCCGATTTGAAATAATCCTCAACTGCCTTTTTAAAATGGCATATTTAATTTATTAAAATTTAATTTTAAATGCCATTTTAATTTATTTCTCCAACACACTTTAAAAATTCGATATCCACACTTTAAATCGGCTAGGCGTAATTTTATTTTCCATCCATAATTAACTTCGAAATAATTCCCCATGATTAAAATCATCCGAACTTTTAAAATTTCATGTGTTAAAATTTAAAGGGGGAATTTAAAATTTGACTTAGGAAAATAATTAAATTAATTAAATTAATTTAATTTCTCTGACTTAGGCAAATTTTAAAATTAATCGCCTGGAGAAATTTTATATCTTCCAAATGCCTTTGCTTGATTTTTATTATTAACGTATTTTGATTTTACCTCTTGGGTGCAATTTGAAGGGGGAACTTTACTTTTTCAACGTTTGATAGTTATCTATTCCCCCTTTTAAACCAAGGCATACATATTTGAATCCAACGCCTTAGCAATATTTTATTCTCATATTGAAATTACCTTGGGCTTAGGCATATTTAACTCTTCGTGCTTTTAATCCCTTGAGATTTGCCTTAGAAAATAAATTCCCTTCATACGTCAAATAATTATTTCCCTGGGCGCATATCATATATGGAAGTTTCAGTTTGAAGTGTTTTCTATTCCCAAGGGCGCATATAAGGGTATGAGGTTTCAATTTTAACACTTGGACAAAATTCTCAAGTTACTTCTTGGTGGGCGCAAATCCAATGTTGTCCTTCCAGTTTCAATCCTTAGAAAAATTTCAAATCAACATCTTCTTGGGCGCATTTAGATCTCAAAGTTTTCAGTTTTATATGGGCGCATATGGCAGATGGTACATTCAACCTGAAGAGTTAGGCGAATTTTCAAACCCTGTAGGCGCAAATTATATGTTGAGGTTTCAGATTGTGATGCCTCAGCCAACTTTCTCTATCCCAGGCTCAAATCTTTACATTGTGCTTTCAGTTTGGGGCGCATATGAAAGGGGCTTCCTCCACTTTGCCAACGTTCAACCTCTTCAATCACCTCTTTGGGCGCATATCACCCTACTTACGTCCAGTTTTCCTGCCTTAGAAAGATTTCTAATGGCTTCAAATTCAAGGCGCATTTCATATGTGCAACTTCCAATCTTAGGCCTAAATGGCAGGGTTAGCTTTGAGTTTTGCAATACTTAGAACATTTTAAGTTATTCATTCAAAGGGGCGCATATGACACTAGCAACTTTCAATTTTACACCTGGGGCGCATTTAGATCATGCTACTTTTAGTTTCGTCACTTAGGCAAATTTCCAAGTCTTCACAGGCTCAGGCGCATTTAGCATGTTGAACTTTCAGTTTTCGCACTTAGAGAGTTTTCTCATGACTTCAACTTCAAGGCGCATTTGCAAGGGGGAACTTTTATTTCTATGCCTTAATTAAATGCCAAGTTTCCAGCCAAAGTCTAGGCGCATATCACACCTTATGCTTTTAATTTGATGTAGGGCGCAAGTATCCATGTGAGCTTCAAAGGGTCGTGCTTTTAATTTCATGACTTAAGCGAAACTTCTCACTCCAACACCAAGGGCACATTTAGAGGTTCAAGCTTTCACTTTTAATGCACTTAGAAAATTTTCCCAAGTCTGGAAAGGGGGGGCGCATCTAGACCCATGAGCTTCCATTTTACACCTTGGGTGCATTTGATATATGGTGCTTTCAGTTTTATAACTTAGAAAAAAAAAAAAATCTCCAATCCTTCCAGCAAGTTAGGCGCAAATCAACCCTTGCTCTTTGAGTCTTTGCCTTAGTCAAATTTCGAATCTCTAACCTTCTTGGGCGCATTTTGACCCTAGAGCTTTCAATTTTTTTGGCTTAGCAACTCTTAAGTTCACCTTGGGCGCATTTGCCATGTCCTACCTCTAGTTTTCAACACTTAGAAATTTTTAATCACTTTCTTCTTAGGGGCGCATTTGGGCCCATGAACTTCCAGATTCGCCACTTAGCAAAATTTCACTTTTAGCACCTTTGAAGAGGGGCGCATTTTACATGTCCAACTTCCAATCTGAAGAGGGGGCGCATTTTAGAGGGTCAACATTCAATTCCATCACCTTAGGTGCATTTCCCTAGGTGAATATCAAGTTTTGATCACTTCAAGTGACTAAGGCGCATTCCACTGGGGTGGCGTTGAGTTTTCCAGACTTAATCAATTTTCTGCCTCTGTCAGCTTCTCAAGGTGGATTTCAATGCTGGATCCCAAATTTTATCCATTTTAGTGAATTTTATGCCCTCTGCCAGATTTAAGTTGATTTTCCTCTGACAACCCTAATTTGCCCTGACTTTCTATTTTTAGAAAGTTCCTTGAATTTTGCGCCAAGGACTGAATTCTGACTCCAGAAAGCCTGATTTTCACCCTGCTCTGAATTTCGACTGACTTGTGCTGTCGATGCCTGATGCCTGTTTACACCTGCTATTTTTAGCAACCTGCTAAAAATAGAAATTTCTCAGAAAGTATTCAAATTTCATGTGCCAATTGCCTGAAGCGTGGTGGTCGCAACTGGATACTGCTCCTGCTTGACTATCCTGTTCTGCCCTTGATTTTAGGAAACCCTAATTTCTCTGCCCTGGACTGCTAAAAATAGCAATTATCTGATTCTTCATCCTCTGCAACTCTGTTAGCCTTGAAATTCGCGCCACGGATCCTTTATCACATGTTTGACTTGTTCTTGCTGAGATTTGATGCTGACCTGCTAATTATAGCTGTTTCTGAAGTGACTTACTATTTATAGCAAGTGTTCGTTTCTGAGACTTCCTTAGCTCCGTTTGAGTTGAAATTTGGACAGCGTGCTCCTTGTTGATGAACTTGCCTGTTTGCGCTAGCGTCCGAGGTTGACTTTCTATTTATAGCCTATGTCGAGAACACCTTACTAAAAATAGCAAGTTCTCCGATTACCTCCAAATTTTTCCGGCAGACAATCTAAAGGATACTGACCATGATGGATACTTTCAGTTTTGGAGATTTTGACGTCAGACTCCTCATTTTTAGCTCTCAAGCTTGAAACCCTAATTTTATGCATGTTCCTCAGACGAGCTCCGATTGACCTCGTTTCAGTTGCATGACGATCAGTTTGCAGTTCTGGAGTGCTGAACAACTGTCTAAGTGGTACCTGCTAAAAATAGAAAGTGGCCGAAAAAGTGACCAACCGGTTGCTGGATGATTTTGCATGTCATACTGCCCGAAAAATCTTGAAAAACCCAGAAAAACCCAGAAAAATTTCCAACATGCAAGCATTGGCTAAAAATAGTAAGTTTTTGAAAAGTGATCGGTTCTACTTGCATGTTACACCGTTGCGAAGCTCTTGGAAAACCCAGAAAGAATATGCCGACATGCGCTGAAAAAGTCTGCGTGCAAACCCTAATATCGGCCTCCGAAGGTTGAATGCTGAAAGTTGTCACCCTGCTTTGCATGTCATATCACTGCGAAGGTCTCGAAAAACCCAGAAAGAATATCCGGACATGCAAAGAAAATGTAACATATAGGCCCTTCAATCTGCTCTGGAAGCTGGACTGCTAAAAATAGCAAGTCGTCCGTTTTTGCTCAAATTTTGTCAAGAATGAACTTGAAGTGCTCGGAATGCAATGAAGTGGTCTGAATGTGAAAACCTTGAGAAAATCAACCCTAAACTGACACTTACTAAAAATAGAAAGTTGGCAGAACTCAGTGAAAATTTAGGGGGGAGTTGCTGAAAGCATTGTAATAGCACTGCTAGGCTCAAAAGCTAGCCAACCAACTCAATTTGACCCCGAAGTGACCTAAAGACGTGAAACCCTAATTTCTCTTGGCCAATTTTCGATTTAAGCTCGCAAACGGGAGCGTCCCCGGAAAGCAGATAGCAGAAAAGAAGCAGAACGAGAGAGAAAGAGAGAAGACCAAAGCCAAAAGACCAGAATGGAGCAAAAAAATTAGGGGTCCCCATTTTAGATGGGGCGATGTGTGAAAAGGTCACAACAGGTTTGGTTTTAGAAGATTTGTTAATGCTTGTTAATGCTTATCATTCACTGTTGTAATCTTTGGCAATACCGCTAGTATTTGTTCATTTAATTTGAAGATCCTGGATGGTTCATCACTAGATCCCAATTAATATTTGTAATAGATCTTGGTCAGTTCATCCACTAGATTCTTCTTTCATTTTTTAGTACATTTTCTGCCTTGCATGGTGTGTATCGGAATTGAGTGAATTAGTTGGCCATTTTAGCGTTGCTGCAATTCCACTTGCAATCAGCCAATTTGGCTTGATTGGAATCTGCATTCACTATCAACTAGTTTGGCTTGATCGATTCTATGATTTGTTTTAAATTTTTATTGAATGGTTAGCTACCAATATCTTTCATGTAATTTCTTGTCCTCATTCTAATATCTACATGTTCTCACCTTATCCACCTCAAGGACTTGGTGATCAGAAATAATTAGAATTTGAGTGATTGCAAAATTTTTATATGGATTTGAGCTAACGACTCTGGGTTTTACTACAAATTCTTTCTTGACAATATCAACACATTGATCTATGAATCCAAATATGGGGTTTCTTGCCACATTGAATGGTATGATGTTACGATACCAAACAATTGCAATGGTCATCCTTGCCTCATGGTGCTTCCCTTGGTTCCAAGTACTAGATTTGAGTGAAGGTTGCACAGTAGGTGTGTTCTAAGGAACAAAGAAGCCCTATGAAGTGGATGAGCCTTGCATTTGTGGACCAAGACAAGAGTCTACTAATAATACATCTACATTAGGAGGGAATTCATTGTAGTTGCAATTGCCATCTTCTTTTCTATTTTTTCGCTCTTCATTGCTACTAAGGAAAACATTTATCTCTTATGAAACTTCAGGTTCCATTGCAATGTATGATTTCACATCTTAGCC
Organism: Sequoia sempervirens; assembly: GCA_007258455.2. NCBI lineage: Eukaryota > Viridiplantae > Streptophyta > Pinopsida > Cupressales > Cupressaceae > Sequoia > Sequoia sempervirens. The sequence continues at coordinate 20,308 of VDFB02335230.1, forward strand.
AATGATTTGTTCAAGGCGTTATTTGAGGTGATTTATGCCTCCTCTCATTTGAAAACCGCAGTAATTACATATCAATATTTCTTGGATTTGAACTCAATTTCCTATGTTTCCAAGCATGGATCTTGGACTTGCTTCTATAGTGGCTAGTGGATTCCATTCTCTGAATCATTATAGAGTTGCAAATTCTAGCCAAAAGGAAACTTCAAATTTTTAAACCCCAGCAAAGAAAGAAAGAAGAAAATGGAAAAAATAAGAAACAAAAATTGATACCCTAAAATGTAACTAAAGTGGAAGAAAAACTTAAAAATAACTGAAACAAAGAACTAAAAAAAAAGCAATTAGCTATCAAATCCCATCAAAATATCATTCAAATTCAACAAAAATCGTTTCTAATAATTGAAAATAAATCAAATCTAGAGTGTGAAAGAAAAGAAAAAGGACATAATGATGGAAAATAATCATTTTTAAGTTGTGGTTTTTAGTGTGTCCTCATGAGTACTCATGTTTTGAAGGGAGTGACTTGCTAGAAACTTGTTTGCAGAGGCTCTAGTGGGTTTCTTCCCACTCTCTTCTGGCTTGCGATTTTTCATTTCTTGTCAAGTTTTGAAACTATGAATTATCTAGATTTTAATAGGAATTTTTTTAATAGTATGATAAATATGCTGTACCCAAACCAATTTTTTTTGCTTCACTAAGGCATTTTGCTTAATTGAGTCTTAATCTTGTTAAAGTGATGTTAGAAGGTCATTTTTGGGCTTTTTAAATATGGAGTTTGTGTCAGTTTCATGTCAGTCTTTTACTGAGGAAATTCAAGAAAAATGAGAATCTGAAGGAAAATCATCAAAATTTTCTATCTCTGGAGAGGGGAGCACATTTTCAAAAAGGCGCCCTATCTTTTAGGGGCTCAGATCCTGTTTTTAGGGTTTGTCACCTCCAGCAGACATTTGTTTGGTATCATGCTAGCTTTGCAACGAACTATCAAGCTTGTCAAACGGACCTGTTTTGTTCGAGTTACGGAAGGTATAGCGCAAATTGAGAGGAACGACAAAATTGGCTAACACTGAGAAAAAGAGCAACTTTTAAGAAAGGCGCCCATCTCTTTGAGGTGTCAAATGAAAGTTTTTGACTAAATGCCACCTGAGATGTTTATCTCACATTTATTCAGGCTTCGCAATGCATCCATTAGTGGGTGAATCTTAGTTGCCGAAATGCCTGAGCCAGAGGTCAAACATGGGGTCAAATCTTGGTCAAAATATCAAGGGATAAGCAAAAGAGCACATTTTCAGAAAGGCACCTGAGCTTTTCAAGCCTTTAATGTCTTTTTCTGAATGTTCTCAGGTGTTCATCTTCTCCGTGTTACTTTCAACTTTCCGTTGCCTGTCTCTGTCAGATCAGAAGATGACTCAATAGCTTGCAGTCGGAGTTTTAGTGTTATTTTGGTCAGTTCCAGAAATGGCCAAGTCTGGAGGAAAAAGAGCACCTTTTTGAAAAAGCGCCCTTGATTTTCACCCCTCAGATGATGTTTTTTGGAGAAATGTGCCTTTGCAGCTGTCATGTGGGATGAGGTCAGCTCCGCAGTGAGCCTGTGATCCAGTCCTGAAACTTGGTCAATCAAAAGTTATGAAGGATTTGTTTTTCCCTTCATTCGAGATGGAGATGAGAAAATTTGACTAAGTCTGAGAAAAAGAGCAGCTTTTGAAAAGGGCACTTGGATTTTTAACCCTTCAGATCTTAGTTTTATGATATTCAGTCTCAAGGTATCTTTTGATCAGTTTTTGTCCTGCTCTGCGATGCACCTGTCAGCCAGCCAATCGGTGAAGTCAGTCAGCCAGTGTCAGGGGATGAACAGAGGTCCTAAAAGAGGTTCAAATTTTAGTTTTAATAAAAAATGGCTAAGTCTGGAGAAAAACGCCTAAAGTCAAAGATGGTTTTTCAAAACCACATGTGCGCCTTAAAGAAGAATTTTGAATATTTGAATTTTGACTTTCAATTAGACTGAACGATTTATGGGTTGTCATCTCCAGTTAACATTTTGGCATGTTGAGTGTTCTTTCAGTTTTGCATGTCGTGTTAACTAGTTTGCATGTCTAGTTAACTGACTTTGCATGTTGAGTTAACTAGTTTGCATGTCCACTTAACTGAAGTGCATGTCGAGAAGTCAACTTGAGTTTGAATGCATGGCGCATTAGTTGAAATTTTGTGAAGATTTTGTGAAGTTGACACTTCATTATATATTTTAACTTCAGTCTTTAAGGGTGATGCCTTAGTTCCTAAAGCACATATTTTGAAATAATGAAGTATGGTGAATTCAATATGAATTGTCAACTGAAGTTTAATTTGCATGGTGCTTTAGTGAATTTTGAAATTGAAGTCTTAATATAGCAACTTTAGTTCTAAAGCATGGCGCTTTATTTAGGCAATTTTAATCTTCAGTTAACAGAATTGAAAGCCAATCATTGGCCAGGCGTGGGTTTTTGAGGTCCAATCACAAGCCAAGCGCTATTTTTAAGGTTGCATGCATTTGCTACGAATTTTAGTGATGAAACTCTATTTATTCAAGCTTAGGCGTCCATTATTCTTCATCACAAGCTTAGAGAAATACATTCTTCTTGAGCAAGCAGTGATTTGAAGGTGCTACAGGTGTCAGATTTCAGCATTCTTCATAGAAACGAATTCAGTTTGTTCAGAAGAAGAATATTCCAGACTTTGTTTTCAATTTGCATGCAGGTTACATCAAATCCAAGTCAGAGATAGGCGAATTCTATAGAAGCAGAACAAACAAAACCTTCTATCTTCTGTCTTATTTCTTCTATTTCTCATCTTAGGTACTTTCTTCACATGTCAAAGAAAATGGCAAAATATTCAAAATCTGACCATCTGGGTTCGCATATTTCAGCATTAGTAGCAAAACCCATGTCTTAGATTTTTTTGAGAAAATTGCCCCGCAGCCTTCATTCTGAAGCTCTGTGGCTTTTTTCAAAGATTTCTTTGCATGTGGGCCAAAATCACGTCTTTATGAAAATTGCATCATCTGGGTTTGTCCAGGATTCCGTTGTTCACAAAACCCATGTTCCAGATTTTCTCAAGAAAATTGCCCCGGGAAGCTCTAAAACCCCTGCTTTTCTCGACTGAAAAGTCTCTGCATGCCTAGCTAAAACTCACTTTTTCGAATTTTTATTGATTTGGGTTTGCTTAGAATTTGATTATGCACAAAACCCATGTTTTGGAAAAATTTCGAAAAACTTTCCCGCAGTGAGCTATTTTTAGCCTTGTTTAGAGCTTTTTCAGCCTCTTCAGAAAGTTGTCAGAATATAGCCGTGTTCACAGTCAACGGGCGAGTTTTCCAGAATGCAATTCACGTAGACTAAATTCAAGACCAAATCGGTCTTAGTTCATGATTTCATCAAAACAACTGACAATGAAGATCAAGTGCATTCGGAGAGTTGACAGGCGTAGTCACTCGAGTCCACAAGGTTCGCCTCGTATAGCTGATTGTCTTCAAAGGCCAGTTTAGGGGGTTGGACACTGCTGGGAACTCCTTGGCGGTGCAAGAGTTCGTAGGCATTTCTCTCGCAACTGCGCAGTTCATCAAACTGCTAGCCATTAGCGCAACACTTCTCCATTGAGAAAAATGTAAGCGTCAAGCTGCAAAAGAAACAGTGGTCATCACTTCAGTTACAAAGTCGCCAAAGTTACTAGTCAGTGAAATGCTAGTTTGAGTGTGCAAATATTGCCAAAATTGTCAAGTTGCTGACATTCAGATGTTGATAAAGCGCAGAATGTACCCCGTTGAGGATCGGGTTGTTCGGCGGTCACGACCGTGACTTCCGCCCCACCTCTGTAGTTAGATACACATAGGAGTTCCTCGACAAGTACCTTCTTGCTAATTACGTCTTCGACCTCATGGTATCTATTCCGAGATCAACTTTATTCACTTTGGAGTTAGGTTAGTTTTCGGCTTAACTGAGTGGTAGGGTCCGCTTAATTTTGTTTTAATAAGGATCTGCATGTTTTGCACATTTGGTCCATTTAGGGTTAAAATGCACCCCATGGTAGTTTTCCAGCTTAACTGTATAGTTTTATTAGGGTTTAGCAATAAATCTTGCATGCATTGGAAGACTGTAGTGGACTCAAGGTGATTTTAGGGTTCCTTACACCTTTCGATGTCTATAAATAAGAGCTTTTGCTCATTTGTACATAAATTTTATGCGATAGCATGCATGTCGTGCCCACCCTGCCCGTGAGTATTGCTATTTTGTGACCGTCTAGAACTTGGGTAACGGTAGAGAGAGAAATATATGCCTACTCTGTGGCCTATACATTGCCTATTCGTGATCTATTCATGAGTATTTACTTCATTTAGGTCGAATTGTTGTACTTGGGTTTCATGCAATTATGATGGTGAATTGCTTTAGTTAGATATAGTGGCTAGTTGATCATAGATTGTATGGTCTCACAATGCAATTTATTATTATCCTAGTTATTATCCTTCATGTTTTAGGTTCAATAAACTCGCTCGTGATTGAGTCGATAGATGTGCCACCTGCCTCAAGTTGAGAATCAGACTTGGTTATCGTAGGATGTGTGAATAATAAACTTATTCAGATTGAGCTGATAGTTGTGCCACCTTGCCTTCAAGTTAAGAATCTGTACTTAGTTTATCGTATATTGTTGTTTCCAATAAACTTGTTTAGATTGAGCTGATAGATGTGCCACCTTGCCTTCAAGTTGAGAATCTATACTTGTTTATCATCAGATAGTCATCCTTGCTCCATTTCCTCATGCTCTGTTTTCTTGAGGAAACTGGATAGATTTAAAGTAGTTAGTTTAGTTGTAGGTAATGATCTGCGAAACCAGAAAATCCTTAGTTGCAACGTTCTTGGTTTTCTTAACCTTGTGCCTCTTCCAGCTGAGAACAAAAAGATAGGACTTAGATTACTTTTCTTTTCCACACATTCCAGCACTACGAGGGAGCTTCCCCTCCTAATTTGAAGAGCACTCATTACGCAGTGTGCATAGCTGTCCGTACAAACCTGCACTCTAGAGGTGTTAGTTTTTACGCCAACAAAATATATCTCAAGTATAGAATGTAAGAAAATCTGTTTACAGTGATTTGATTTTTTGTAGCTTTTATCTAGAGAAAATTTAAGGATTGAAAAATATAGAATGGCATGCAAATCTTCTTATACTTGTTGGCAAATGTTTCATCCTCAATGGGGAAAGCACTGTGTTTTCTATTGTTTGGCAATTCTTGTAACTTTATATAAATTTATATCAAATCTAAGCAAATATGCTTTTATAAAATTTGTTAAATGTTGAATTTAAAAATGAGCTTGTTTTTGAAAATTTAGCCAATTTGCAAAACTAAAATCCCATAAAAAATTACTCTGGTTTTGATTTCAATGTTTTGTAGCTGGTGGGAGATGAGATTGGAAAGGGAGCTTATGGCAAAGTATACAAGGGTTTGGACCTGGAAAATGGTGATTTTGTTGCCATTAAGCAAGTTTCCCTCGAAAACATTCCACAAGACGAACTCAACAACATTATGGTTTGGAAAATATTTTATTGTTTATCTTGATTTACATTATTTTTTTTGCAGTAATGGAAATGAATCTAGTTTTATATAAATCATTCCATCTTCAAAAAAAAAAAACTCTTGAGAGACTTAAGGTTTCTGTAGTGATTGATAATTGAAAAAATATTTTAGTAAAAAATTTTGTAATACCTCGATTGATAATTGAAAAAATATTTTAGTAAAAAATTTTTTAACACCTTGATTGATAATTGAAAAAATATTTTAGTAAATTTTTTTGTAACACCTATTTTTTTTATAATCAATGTTTTGGGTCATGCATGGTCAACCATCATGCAAATTAGAGCTCTTCATATTTCGTAACTCTTCATAGTTATATGAGGTTAGGTAGGCTCAAACAATTACAATTTCTAATTCTTTGTCAGTTATCTTGCTTTACAATTCTTCTGTTTTATTGAAATTGTTCACTTTCTTTTCAAGATCAATATCCTCTATTAGTGAGTAATAGGTTTTGGTGCATATCATCCAGAAATGAATACTTTACTAAATGCCCATTGCTTCTTGTGTTTTTCTTAACATTTGTCTTAGCAAACCTGCTATTAGTATTTGCAACAAGGGTTTCCCCTTGATCAAATGGTCCGTGAGGCTGGCTAAAGAAAAACCTTGGCTAACAGATATGGCAGAAAGTGTTTCATGAAAGGAA
>VDFB02335231.1:0-16614 GCA_007258455.2 Sequoia sempervirens
TATGCCAATCATGACCAAGAAAGAGAAAATGTGAGTAAAAGTTCCTCTCAAGTTTGAGCTTGTGCGTTTTTGTTTGACTTTGATTTTTGTATAAATTGAGTTATGCGTGTTTTTGTTGATGTTTGATTGTTGATTGTGTGAGTTTTTAAAACCAAGTTTGGAGCTCACTTGGCTCAAGTGGAAATGTTCTAATGTTTGTTTTGTTGTTTTTGTGAGTTTTTATGTTTGCAATTAATCTAAATGCTGAAATAACAATGTAAATGAATAACTTTTTTTGTGTTTTTAGACATGTTTGAATGTTTGGAAAGATTAAATTTAAATGTTTTGAACTGTACTATATGCTGAAATAAGCAATGCTAAAGTAAATAATGAAACTAAGCTACCAATTTTTTGTGTATATTCTATATATTTTTGATGTTCAAATAAATTACATCAAAAATTTCCCAGCTGCTGAAATGACTTACAAATAAAAGAAATTGTGTTTTGTGACTATATGCATGGAAGAAATATTGTTCTATGGTAAAAGATGAATCCAAACACTAAAACCAAGAAAACAAAATTCTTTTTCTCCCTTTTTATATTAAATGTAATTCGAATGAGAAACACACGAGATAAATGAAATCAATTAATAATGAATTCAAACTAATTTTTTTTATTCTCCAATCAATTTCACACTTTCACAAGTTGAAACAAAATATGTATACTTAGATTTTTTTATTATATTGCTAATAGTGAAGGTGTTTGTTTAATTAGTTGTTTGCTGGTTGTCTTTGTTTGATTGTTTGTTTGTTGATTTTGTTGTTCACAGTGAGGTAGAATGGGTTGGTTTATCAATATTGTCCAATTGTGTAGTTGTTTGATGCTGATTTGGAAAAGGAAATACTAGAGCTTACATGAAATTAAATTAATTTTACTTTTACAAATCAAACTTATTCTATTCTCAATAGAGTGGTACTATAACAAACTAATTTAAAACAAATAAATGAAATTCTACACCTAAGATAGTGAATAATCTAAGATGTAAAATAGATTGTTGGTGGAAAATTTGTTCTCAATCACTCAATACTTAGTATCCTCTCTCTTCTCAACTCTAGACACTATGATAAAAGGTTGGAAAACAGAAATAGAGGATTTAAATAAATAAATAAAAGGAATACTGTTGTTGATGGTTGATATTGAAGCATCGAGCCTAGAGGTTGCAGGTATTTTGTAGAAATATGAGAATTTGAATGCAATTTTCTAATGAAACTGGACCTAAGCAAAAGCCAAGTATTTTCAAGAATAGATAACCATAAATCTTTCTAATTTTTTCTTTTTGTTTTATTAATATCACAAGATTCATTATTAGGGATGAGAATTGGAGTTTTCCCATGTTGAGCACATTCAACAACAAATAGAATATTAGTTCAAAGGCTAAAACTAGTGCAAGGATGGATGTATGTGTAATATTTCCAACAGATATTAATGGTATTTTTATTTGAATCCTTACAAAGATATAATCCAAATGATATGCTCTAATACAACCGTAATGTCCCTGGTTAAATATTAAGATAAATATGTTTAACTATTTAATATTCAGTCCAAACATAATAAAACCTTAAATGATATTAATGATTACACAACATCAACGACCTAATAGTATACCCCAAACTCCAAATACATTAATGTTACACAACAACATTCATTTCTCAATATATTATACTCTCAGACTTTAGTATTTTACTCGAAAATCAATTCTTTTGAAAACTAATAAGCCCAAAAGATTTCATTTACATTTGCATAAATTGCAATAAGCCTTAATATTGTTAGTTTATTTTGTTACATGAATAAGCCTTAATATTGCTAGTTTATTTTATTACATCATCGGTTAATCTAACTGATTGTATAGTCGGTTATTCGGTTGCTTGTATAGAACCGATTTGTCCTTGTATACATGGTATCAGAGCAACATATTTTCTGTGCCTGTGCGTCGCTTGTGAATGTTGAAGATTGGCGCTTGAAGCAGATGCAAGAGAAAGCGTGGTAAATGTCCAGGCAAAGAGTGGTGAAATATGCAAATATAAGTTGGACGTAAGGATGAATTGAAGAAGGCATCTGAAGTTTGACAGAAATAAAGAAGCGTTGGAATCTGTAGAGGCTGTGTCCCTGTAAGAACGTCTAACTATTACGAGGCTATAAAAAGGCGCTTAATTGCAGAGGCAACACAAGATATAGATGCTGAGAGAGTCTTGATAAATCTACAAATTATGTTGCAATCTATAAAAGCATTGATGCAGCATGAGATTGGAAGTAGTCTAAAAGCGGCAAAGTGAAGCATTGAAAGTGTGATGTCCTATCAATGGCAATTTGAATACATTTGCAGAAGAAGAGGTGAGTGACGATAAAGGAATGCATGAAAGGTGCAATTTTTTATGCTCTCCTTGACATATGTTTTTGCAAAAAAAAATATAGTTATGAATAGTTAAAAACTATACCATTGAAAGACATGGCCTTAGAATGGTTTTGTTCATTGTTGAATAACTCAATCCACTCTTTTAATGGGACTTGTTGAGGCCTTTCTCCAACATTTCCAAGTAAACATTAGACCTAAAATTATGTTAACTAATTTAGTGTGATGCAAACAAAGGAAAAATGAAAAGGTCACAAATTTTATAGGGCGCTATTAGTTGCTTTACTCATAAATCAATCTTACTCTTCTTGATGCGGATGGTCAAAAAGCGTTCATTGAAAATTTGCAACCTAATATATAAGAGATAAGATCTTGTTGATGAAATATCCATCCTTTATACATTTGTGTATGACCCTTCATGATTATTAGAATTTGGTTAGTCAATATGAAGAGATATCTTCATTGACTCCTACTGGAAAATCTCAGTTCGTACCTCAAAACAACTATCAACCATTCAAGAAGCAAAACAAGAAATTTGTCGAGTTACATACACCTCAAAAAACCAATCAAATTGAACCTTAATTTGCTACCATAAGTTCAACCTCGTACCAATTTAGATCATGATATAGACAATTTACCTAGTTACCTGACACCGTTCATTCAATCATGTTGCAACTTTTGAACAAGAACTTAATCTGGCTGCCTCCAATTAGACCTGTAGACACAATGATGCAGGAGCATCGCGCTCCTACCCCCTCCTAGGTCGACATTGTTTCATCGACATGACATTTTGTTCGGTTCCAGTGATGCTCTGATGCTCCAATGTCTCGATGCTCCAATGCTCCGATAGTCCAATAGTTTGATGGGACGATAAACAGTATTGGCGAGACATAGGTGTATTAGTGGGAGATGTATTAAGGTCAACAATTGAACGATAGGAGCGTGAAGTCAACTATGGGACTCGACAGGATAAGGATGACGTGAAGTCACGATGACGTGGGAGACAATGTGGATGAGCAGATGCATGGCGTGATGGGATTGGGTAATCCACATTCGTGTTGTGGATTACGATGCATGACGAACAAAGCGTAAGGTGGACCCACATCGAGATGATGTGTTGATCGGTGGGACAAACCTTCATCAACATGATTCTTGAGATGGTCCCAATGATAGGATGATAAGATAGAGCAGCAATGTGGTATCGGTAAGACATGGTGATATCGGTGGAAGGTGGACTTGAGTTTGGCTGATAGACTGATGGTGGACTCGGTAGTGTGAATGGTAAGATGTGAACGACGGTCAATACAGTGGAAGACGAATTTGATTCACGACACTTGGCAATATGATATTAGGTGAATCCCACATCATTGTTGTGGAATGCATGATCATTGGCCGACTTGGTGATGCTACTGAGAACGATGTAACAACTTGGAGATCTCAGATGCTGATTGGTCGACGATTGAAAGCTATAGATAGCAAGGTAGTCGAATGATAATACTACGACATAGAGAAGGAATAACGACTAGGTCGACATGCAGGAAGGTGATGATATAAACAGATAGCCCGAGACTAGGGAGAAGAGGAGAGGTGGTGATGAGCAGCCAGTAGCTCGCAGGTGGTAGTGAGATCTGCAAGTTGGAAGATGTTTTGTAATCAACCACTGATGGCTTGTAATAATGTAACGTCTCCTCATTAATGAATGAAAGCGTTTGTCACTCATGTTATGTCAATCTATATGTTGTGTGGTCGGTGTTTTGGCTGAGTGATTGGATGGCCTGACAAGGCCCTCCGATCTCGACTGTGTCAAGTGGTATCAGAGCATGTTATCGCTGAATTTGTTAAAGAGATCAAGAGAAGATGCTTTTTGCTGTCTCAAAAAGAAACCCTAGAGAGAGTTTGTTGCAGAAGAGGATTCTATAACTATAGAGGATTTGAGTTCTAGAAGAGGAGTTTGTTGCAGGTGAGAGGAGACCTATAACTGCAGAGAACTTGAAACCTAGAGAGATTTGTTGCAGGAAAGGACTTGTGACTGCAAAGGGTAAAGGAGGCGCATAAGCTTGGATTGAAGTGTTGCAAGGCAGACATGTAACTACAGAGGAACTTGCGAGTTCTTGAAGATGTCTTCGAGTAAGAGGACAAGAAGGGTCATAAGGAGACCAGTGATAATCCCATCCTGGGAAAAGTATTGGGAGAAAGTGAGCAAAAAGAAGCTCATTTAAGAATTGAAGAAGATAGAAGCAAGAATAGATGCCCTTGAAGAGGGGTTCATAAAGAAGGATGTGAATGAAGTACTGGAAGAGGAAATAAGAAAAGAAGATAAAGTTTCCAGAGAGGAGATACTTGATGAGACAACCTGGTCTCTTGGTTTATTTTCTAATGATGTGAATGCAGGGATGCAGAACAAGGAGAACAAGACCTTGAAGGTGGCAGGGAAACGAAACAAAGGCAAGGTGAATACAACTTTTGATTTTGATTATGCAAGACAAAATAAGAATGCCAAGGATAAAAGTAGATTAGTGGATCGTGGGTACATAGTACCATTTTGGCAAAGGAAATCATTTGCAATAGGGGTACATGACAAGGTGCCTGAATATGAGGATGATTGGGGGCGAAAAATAAAGCCCAAAAAAAGAGCAGCAACAAAGGGATGACTGTCCAACAATGTAAGAGATGAAGTATGGATGGTGAAGCGTGTTGTAGAAGAGGATTGTGATGTTGCAGGACACAAAGATGTGATGATAGATCTAAAGAATCCTATATTTGATAAAGGATTCAGTGAGGATGAAGATCTCCTACTCAAAGAGGAGATAAGGAAGATCGATATCTTCTTGGAAGGGAAAGTAATTGATGAATATGACAAGTTGATGGAGAAGGAATTCATTGCACCAGGGGAAGATGGTGCTGGTGAAGAGTCTTTTGAGGCTCATGATTTTTATAATCCTTTCTATAAAGTTGTGTTTGCAAGGAACAAAGAGATCGCAACAGGATGTTAAGTCGGTGACATCGAAGAGGAAATCCTCATACAAGAGGATCAAAAGGAAAAAGCAAGAGAGGAAGTTCCAGTGGAGTCATGTCTTTATGAAGGAATGAAGGAAAATAGGTTGCCAGAGAGTCCTTTGGAGGACATATTGAGGAATGCAGAATGTGTTGTAGATATGGTTGAAGTAGTTGTAAGAGTAGAGATAAATTGTTCCTAGGAGGACATCTTGATAAAGGTGGAAGACTGCGAGGAAGAATGGTGGGGATCTGAAGTTTGCAAAGAGATTCAAAGAAGGTATGCACGGAAGGAGAAAAGCTGAAAAATGCAGATAGTGAAAGTTCAAAGGCGACAGTGCAAGTATGACAAAAAAGAGTCAAGGAGACTAAACAATTGGAAAGTGCGGAAGAAGTCAAAACTAAAGGACGCATGTGCAAAAGCACATGAAATTTAATCACTTGGGGAGTTTGATGCAGGAGCATCATGCTCCTACCCCCCTCCTTGGTCAACATTGTTACATCGGCATGACATTTTGTTCGGTTCTAGCGATGCTCCGATAGTCTGATAGTCTAATTGGTTGTCAAACGATATCGGTGAGACATAGGTGTATTGGTGGGAGATGTATTAAGGTCCCAATGATTGAACAATAGGAGCTAGAAGTCAGCTATGGGACTCAACAAGATAAGGATGACATGAAGTCATGATGATGTGGGAGACAATGTGGATGAGCAAATGCATGGCGTGATGGGATTGGGTAATCCACATCTGTGTTGTGGATTATAATGCGTGACAAACAGTGTAAGGTGGACCGACATTGAGATTATATGTTGATCAGCGAGACAAACCTTCATCGGTAGGACTCTTGAGATGGTCCCAATGATAGGATGATAAGATAGAGCGACAATGTGGTATCAATAAGACATGGTGATATCGGTGGAAGGTGGACTTGAGTCTGGCTAATAGACCGATGGTGGACTCAGTAGTGTGAGCGGTATGATATTAGCAATGGTCAACATGGTGGAAGATGAATTCGATTCACGACACTTGGTAATACGATATTAGGAAAATTCCACATCGTTGTTGTGGAATGCATGATCATTGGCCAACTCGATGATTCTATTGAGAATGATATAATGACTTGGAGATCTCATATGCTAATTGGCCGATGATTGAAAGCTACAGATAGCAAGGTAACCAAATGATCATACTACGACACATAGAAGGAATAACGACTAGGTCGACATGTAGGAAGGGGATGATATAAATAGATAGCTCGAGACTGGGGAGAAGAGGAGAGGTGGTGACGAGCAGCCAGTAGCTCGCAGGTGGTAGCGAGATCTGTAAGTTTGCAGATGTTTTGTAATCAGCCATTGATGGCTTGTAATAATGTAATGTCTCCCCATTAATGAATGAAAACATTTTTCACTCATGTTGTGTCAATCTGTATGATGTGTGGTTAGTGTTTTGTTTGCGTGATTGGATGGCCTGACAAGGCCCTTTGATCTCAACTACATCACACAACTAAACCTCTACCTCCAAGTTACAATCCAAATTCCTTTTTTCAATATCATCACACAAGTGGACATGATATAAAATGATGCATGTGTCTTAAACATTAAGTGCAAGACCTAATCGATTCTAATCACATCCAATTGGGTGGTGTTGATGATCAAGGGAATAAGTTTGTTGCTGCACCTAACCAAAACTTTCAAATTTTTACCAATCCAATGCCAAATCATTCATCTAACTTTGTGCAATCTTGTGATGTTAAGAATGATGAGATGAATGTTGATAAGACTAATGACATGAACAATGATAACAATGATAATAAGAGAGATGATGAGGATGACCTACAAGATATGGTCACACTCATAGACGTTCAACCTCGTAAGGGTTAAACCATTGTGTTATCCGAAATTTATTTCACCCATATTGATGTATCCATACATGCACCCAATGGTCCTCTCTATTGCTAGACGTATTAAAGATAAGCCTACAATTGGGATACTCATTGATTCTGTGTGTGTAGAGAATGTGATCACTGAGAAATTATTGTTTGTGCATGAGGTTGGGTGCAAAAAGATGGGGGGAAAAAAAGTGGTCACTTCACTTTTTCATCCCGAAATAGCGAAAAAACAAGCGTGTTATAATAAAGCGTGCTCATGTTATGGGTTGGTAGTGACTGAGCTTAGGTTTGGTCATTACCAAGCCAAAATGTGAGTGCATTATAATGTGCTCACGTCATGGTTTGAATTTCAAAAAACACACATTTTTTTGAATTCAAAAAAGCATTTTCAAAATGCAAGGATGTTATAACGCGCTCGTGTTTCGGTCTATATTGAATTTTTTTCTTCTCTTTTTTTTTGCTTTCTTCTTACTATCTTTCAAGGAAACTATATACTTGAAATAAACATTAAAGTTTAATTTGGTGTATTTACATATGGACATTTACCTTCTTATACTTTAAATTATATTTCATGTATATAGTTTCAGGATGTTTGAGAGTGGTTTCAGATCTCTAGGAGCTATAATTCAAATTCTAGTTTTTGGAAGATCTTACAAATTTTCAGACTTAACCAAATTTCAGTAATCAACATGTCAAATTTCAGTAATTAGGAGGTTGAATTAAGTAATCAACAAGTTGTATCATATTTCTCTCTTTATCTCACTCATTGTTTATCCCTTATATGCTAGACTTCTCTCTCACACTCTCTCCTTCCCTCTATACTTCTATCTATCTCACCTCCATCCCTCCCTCCTTTCCTCCTTCCCTCCTTTCCTCTCTAATTTTCTCTATCTCCCCCCTCTCTTGCGTGTCACCCGCGGCCTGCAATCGACTGTCTGACCTGTCATCTCGCATCATCATCATGCTCTGGTCGCATTTCATCATTTTACATATATATAATATGTAAGGTATGTATTTAGGTGCTTTACGCATTCCATAGCTGTATGTACGTATGTGGCCTGTATATGTCATGTAAAATATCATAAAATGACAATATGTCAGTCTTCCACTTGTTTCATCACATATGGTTTTAATATGTGATTGATATGTCACATCTGTCATCACATCATTTCTCGGCATATGTAAAATAATAATATGCCAATCGTCATATGTCATCTGCATGGCTCATCACTCTTCAAATAATAATGTTCCGCAATATGGGTTGTCTCGTGTCTTAAGCAGGCCATCATTGCGTTTCGCATATGTCATCTGGTTGATTTCATCGACATGTCGCCCTCTCCTTTCCTCTCCACTCTCCATTTTCCTCTCCATCTCTCTGCCCCTCTCTCCACCCCTCTCCATTCTTCCCTATATACTTCTCTCTATCTCCCTCTCTACATCTCTACCTCTCCTTCCTTCTTCTCTCTCAATCTCCCCATCTTCCTCCTCTCTTTCTCCCATCTTTCTCTCTTCCACTGGGGCACCATTCCATATACTTCCTCCTCCACTCTCTCTATTGCTCTTCCTCTCCCTCCTTCCCTCCTCTAATGTTATACTGTCTTCTATATATATTCCTCCTCCACATATTTCCGTGATCTGCTATATCATCTGGTATCCTCTTTCACCCTCTCTCCTCCATCATATATCAGTTTGCTTCCATCTTCCATCGGCCAGAATATGCTCTGCTGTCTCTTCATGAGCTATCTTTCATCATTCCTCCTGTCCTCTCCCCCTCTCTCACTCTCTCTCCAATCTCCCAAGCCTAAGCTGAATCGCAAATCCTAATCCCTATACTCTAAACCCTACACCCTCAACCCTCATCCCTATACCCTATACCCTCAACCTTATAACTATAAGGAAAGTAGAGGAGCAGAATCACTTTCCTAACATCAAAACTACAGGGAAGAATGCAGACAGGTACTTTTAATTTTTAAATTACAATCTAATTAAGACACACATGAAAGATTTACAGAAACATAGAAGATACTCAAAGACAAATGAGCACCAATTTTATGTGGGAAAACCCTATCGGGAAAAAACCCACCACACCAAGCTGAATCTTTTTGTATTATAGTAACAAACAATTACATACAAAATAGAGATACAACTCTCTGGTATTAGTCACAGTAGCTTTACTCACTATTCATCAGTTTCAGACAATGCTCTCATCAAAATTCTATTCAACTCACTTCCATTAAATCGGAATCGATATGCTTCTATCACATTATGATTTTGTCTTCTTTGCATCCTTATCCCCCATTGCCAATCATAGACAGTTTCCTTTCGAGCAATTGATTTTTCCTTGCATGCAGTTCAGCTCCAGTGTAGCACTGTTGCAAGAAATCAACCACCAATCATTCGAGTTTTGCTTCCTCTGATTGGTCCACGAGATGCCACATAGGACGGTCACACGGTCAAAGGCGTTCAAACTTTGTTGGCATATCGGTGAGACACTAATAGTGTCTCCTTGACGCCACAAAGTATTCATATTGATATCGCCATAGCTTCCACGAGTTGACAAGACGTTATAATGAGTGCCATGAGTCATACCGAATCTACCGATAACCATTTCATTCATATCGGCAAGACTCATATCGAATGCCACAAGTCATATCGATCTCTACTTTTCCATCGACAAGACTTCTGCAGATTGCCAAGACCTCATGTCGAAGTCTTCAAGTCATGCCGGCGTGAGTTTTCCATTCGATGAGACTATCGCTCTTCGGCGATACCACATCGACATCCAAAGTCACATCAAAGAGTTATACTATCGGCAAGACACTTCGTTCTCGCCAAGACCTTCCACCAACCACTTCATGTTACATCGATGAACATTTGCTATCAGCAAGACTTATTGTTTTGGCCAAGAGGTTACTCCGAGCACACCATGTCATACCGACTCGGCGAGACTTATGACCTTCGCCAAGACCTTTCAGTGAACACCACACATGATCCCGAAGACTGTCGGTGTGACTCTCCAAGTCGCCAAGGCTTCACAACCAAGTATTTTTGTCACCGCGAAGACACCAAGAGAATACTCTTGTCGGCGAGACCTTTCCTCTTCGCTGAGACCTCTCCCCGATGATCCTTGTGTTACCCTGACATCCGCTTTGACACCCAAAAGCAACCTTTGTCGGCGAGACATTTCATACTCGCTAGGACATCTTACCGAAGCCCTAGCGTTAGCCCGATAAGATCACACCGTCACCCAAAGATCTCCATTCGCCAAAAGGTCACAGCGAACACACAAGGTCACAGCGATAGACTTGTCGACATGACATCAACTCTGTCTTGGCGACATGAGCTTATCAAGCAGATTTAGAATAGTTAGTAGGCTAGACATGAACAATGTCACAACGACTTTTCCCTTCAGGAGTTCCATGTCAGTAAGGTTGAGGCACATATTCCAACAAGCTCCCACTTGACAAAGATCTTACTAACACCTCCAGAGCATAATAAAACTACTAAAATTCATGGGCCAAGAGGCCCATCGAACTGGCACACCACCTGAACTTGTCTGTGCTCACAGGCTTCATCAATGCATCTGCAACATTCTCCAAAGTATCCACTTTCTCCAAAGAGACCTTCCCATCCTCCACCATATCTCATACAAATTGATACTGTACATCTATATGTTTCGTTCTGGCATGGAAAGTAGGATTCTTTTCCAAACATATAGCACTCTGACTGTCACAGTAAATAGTAATTTTTCCTACATCAAAACCAATGTTAGAACATAAATGTTTTTGTCTGTGGGAAATGTTAGTATCAAAATGAGATAACAAAAACAAACCAATGCAACATTAAACTAAAGAAAGCTAAATAAAATGAAATCAAAGAAATCAAACAGAGCTTCTTCAGAGTCGTTCTATTGTTCTCTATCTCCAATGATTTGCTTGAAGCTGCTACTTTCAGATTGTATAAGCAAAGCTTCTCAGAATGGCAACCTGCAGAATGAGTATGCAAAGGGAGAGTATTTCTCTATCCTATATGCTGGTGGAGTGGAATGTTGGTATACAAATATGCACAGGGGTTGTAGATTATGCATAGGGGCTGTGGATTATGAATGCTATTGAAGCTATGATATGAAGATGATAGGCCATGATATGGATTGCTAATATGCTAAGCTATGCTATGCTATGATTCTAGAGGCTATGAATGCTGGAGGGATGATTGACTATAGTTTTCCTGTATGCAAGCTTTCTCCTTTTTTGAAGACCCGACAATCCTTTTTATATCTTTTTGCAAGCAAGAGCCTGGCTGGCAAAGATCAATGGCTGTGAGATTGTCTGGTAAATTTGAATGGCGAGAGATTGAGAGGTTGAGAGGAAGATGAAAGATGTTGGGAGATTGGAGAGAAGAATGGAGGTTTGTCCTCAACCCACGGGAACAACTTTGCTCAGAAATAGAGAAATTTATTAATTTTCTGTTTTGAAGTTGTTTCACGGTTGTTGCAGATAATCTAAATTAAATAAATAAATTTATTTAATTTCATATGTTATGTGGGTTGAGGGATTTGAATTTTTTGAAATATTTGATGTGAATAGACATTAGAAGATTTAATTAAATATTTAGAATATTTAATTGTGAATGAAATTTGGAAGAATTAATTAAATATTTAGAATATTTAATTGTGAATGGAATTTGGAAGAATTAATTAAAATAGAAGAATACTTAATCTTTATTTGAATAAAATATTCAAGCCAAGATTATATGATAATTAATATAAATAAATCGTAATAATTTATTTAATTAATTAAAAGAATGGATAAGAAAAATGATTAAATAAACTTATTTATTTAATCGAGATGAAAGAATGAATAATGTAGATCAAATTCAGAGATTTAATTAAATATTAAAAATATTTAATTAATTACCAGACTATTATGATGTGACCATTTTTCAGGTGTATACATTTTGCCCCTCTTTGAAGTGATGTGTTTTACGCATTGCTTCAAAGAATTTTGAAATTTTCCCCAGATGTTGATTGTCAAATGTTGATAGGTATATGCCCCCTCAAACGATGAATCGATAAGTTTTTTGATTTTTGTGATTTTTTTTGAATTTTTAGATTTGTTGAAATTTTATGATTTTTATGATTTGTAAGATGTCGATTCATCGTTCGAAAATTATGATGTGAAGAAATTGACGTGGAAAAATGTGAGATGAAAAATTGATGACTTAAATTGCCCTTGATTTGATTTCGATTGATTTGTTTTGATATTGGTCTGTTTTTGATGCTTTGAGATGGGTTAGCATGTTTAAATGACTGTCGTGACGTACAAGTGTCTGTGATTTGATAAGTGTGCCCTCATGATGATGTTTTGTTTGATAAATTTGTTCCCAAGGTTGTTGGAAAAAAAATAGTAGCTGATAAATTTGCTTTCAAGTTAATGAAAAACAAATAGTTGTTTGATAAGTTTGCTTCTAAAGTTGTTAAAAACAAACAGGATTTGATAAATTTGCTTTCATGATGATGAAAAACAAATAGTTTGTTGATAAGTTTGCTTCTAAAGTTTTTAAAAACAAATAGGATTTTGATAAATTTGCTTTTCATGATGATGAAAAATAAATAGTTGATAAGTTTGCTTCTAAAGTTGTTAAAAATAAACAGGATTTTGATAAATGTGCTTTTCATGATGATGAAAAACAAATAGTTTGATAAATTTGCTTCTAAAGTTGTTAAAAACAAACAGGATTTTCATAAATTTGCTTTTCATGATGATGAAAAATAAATAGTTGATAAGTTTGCTTCTAAGGTTGTTAAAAACAAACAGGATTTTGATAAATTTGCTTTTCATGATGATGAAAAACAAATAGTTGATAAGTTTGCTTCTAAGGTTGTTAAAAACAAACAGGATTTTGATAAATTTGCTTTCCATGATGATGAAAAACAAATAGTTGATAAGTTTGCTTCTAAGGTTGTTAAAAACAAATAGGATTTTGATAAATTTTCTTTCCATGATGATGAAAAACAAATAATTGATAAGTTTTCTTCTAAGGTTGTTAAAAAAAAAATGATTTTGATAAATGTGCTTTCCATGATGATGAAAAACAAATAGTTGATAAGTTTGCTTCTAAAGTTGTTAAAAAGAAACATGATTTTGATAAATTTGCTTTTCAGATTTGATTGATTTGATCTGATTTGATTGATGTGATCTATCTTGATGATTTGATATTGATTTTTCTTTGACTTGATGATTCTTCCTATTCAATAGGAGAGATTGAGTGTCTTGCAGTTACGGGAGCGATTATAGAAGACATGAAACGTTTGATACTTTGCTAGCTTTTGGGAAAATCTATGAAATGCAAAATGCAGAATGTAACTTGAATGTAATCTTATACTAACCATGCAGGGTAGCTGTACAATATTGCCACTCTAAGAGCTTATTTGTGCTTTTTGTGTCATCATAGAGCATTGAAATGTTGAAAGTTAATACAAGCATCAAAGGGTATGTTAGCACCAGTGATGACCTGAGTATTGCTTTCATAATTTTTGATATAGCAAGATAATACAAGCATCTAGGTATAATTAAACCGAGATGACCTGAGTATCGCTTGCATAAACAGACAAGAGTTGCCCCGTTTCCCATGCAAATTCTGAAATGTCATCAATGATACTTAGTAGAGCATGTCTCGCGACCAATTTGAATGGTACTAATGATTTCCTCACAAACAACAGACAAAGAAAAATCATACTCCTTCCTTGCTTTTCTAGCTCAATACATCATTGAATTGCTCCAGAGATATGATAGAAAATCAACCAACAATTCAAAATTTTCCTGAAGTATTTCAAACATTATTCAGATTAAGATTATCCAACTTGGTTATCAACATTGATGTTTTTTTTTTTTTGATTAACGTTGTTTTGACCATGTTGTTTGATGTCATTGGCATTGAGTGATTGTTTTGGCGTTGTGGTTGATTTGATGCATCAATGTATGTTACATTTTGGCAAACCGTCATTTGTCCATTTGTGATGTTCTAAAAGCTCGTTGCCCCTCTCTTGTTTTAGTCTATTTTTCTGCCGCTAGTGTAAACACAACCTAAATATTATGGATATGTACAAATTTCATCAGCCATGATGAAACACAAGGATTCCCGTTGCACGATATGGATATGATAGATATGTACAAATGATAGATATGGATAGATGATGCCGTAAAGAAAATGCAAGACATAAGCTAATAGATAGAGGAGCCCATTTTGATCACAAGTAGCGCCTGTTTGCCAAGTTTTCACCATTTGTTTTTATTGCACTTTTTTTAGATCATGTGGATTTCTTCAGGACCTTTTCTGATTTTTTTTGTATTTTTTTCAGGACTTTTTCTAATTTTTTTTTTGTATTTTTTTCAAGACTTTTTCGATTTTTTTTTTTGTATTTTAGGACTTCTCAAAGACATTTAAGATGGAATGTGATGACCAATTGAAGAAACAAGATTCCCCACAATATAAAAGAAGATGCATGACAAAGGATATGGTATGGAAGATTTGGATGAAGTGAATAGGATAAGATCCATGATTTTCAAGAAGATCCTTAACCTTGTCATGATCAAAGGTGAAAATGACCATGAATGATAAGAGGAAAATGGAAGATAGTATATGGATAGGGAGATGGATATGAAAGATAATATTTTCATGATAGGGGGATGGAGGAAGGGTTTAAGCATCAAGTTTCATGACTAATATCCCTTGAATATGTGCTCTAATAGACCATGGGAACGAGAATTAAACTTATAAATGTTGGCATGATAGTAGAAGCTAAGGCCTTATTCAAAGCTTTGAATTAAAGGAGGAGAATGGGGATTGGATGTAGGAGGTTGGAAGGATTGGTTATGGATAGATGGAAAGGATGGCAAGATTAACATTGGCACACACCTTGAAGGGTGATGGAGTGATGGAGGAAAAGTGGATTTGGAAGGTGATGTTTTTAGATGGGAGATGGTGAGAAGCTTTTGGATTAGAAAATTTGGATTCCAATTTTGATTTTATTGCTTCTATGAGACTTTTAGGAATCCAAATGACTTTTGATTTTGATATTTGCTTTATGGGCCTTTGTGGCCTTTGAGATTTTTCTCTTTGATTTATGAACCTTTGCGGTCTTTGAAATTTTTCTTTTGAATTGATGGGCCTTTGTGGCCTTTGAAAATTTTCTTTTGCTTTGATGGGCCTTTGTGGCCTTCTGAATTTTTCTTTTGATTTTTGGATCAAATTTTCTTTTATTTTGCATGACTCTTTGAGGAGACATGTTGATCCTTTGATACATGTGGATTTTATATTGAAGCTTTTGACATTTGGCACCCAAATTGCTTCCAAAAGAAATTGAAGGAGTGTATTGAGATGAATGATATGGAGGTATGATGGATGAGTTAATGAAGGAAGAATTTTGAAAGTGGATCAAGGATGTGTTCCTTTGTTGTTCTTGAAGAATAGGAGATGGAGAAATGTGGGACCCTAATATGGATGGAAGGGTTGATGAGCTAGGGTTGGGATGACAAGGACCAAGGATAGATGGAAGGTTTGATGAACTAGGATAAGGACCTAGGATAGATGGAGTTTTTGATGGACTAGGATAAGGACCTAGGATGGATGGAGAGTTTGATGGACTAGGATACCTAGGTTGAGCATGAGGTGTATAACCAAGGCCATGAGAATATGGATGTGCTTGGATAGAAAGGGGTTCTAAGATACCTTTCTCATGAAGATCTAAACCTTTTCCTTTGTAATTCATAATTTCACACATTCGTTTACCCATGGGATATGCATTGTTTGTGAAACAAGATGCGAGTCCATTGTGAGGAGGATATGATATGCATGAAAGGATAGGTGTTGGAAGTAAACTGGAGTGGATAAAGGTGGAGGATGCTAATTTATAGGTGTGGGGTTCATGGATGGCTTGAAGAGGTGTGAGAGGCTCTTGATATGAGGATGATAGGATACTTTGATCTTGACTTGGAAAAGAATCATTAGATGAAGAAGATGGAGTAGCTTGATCATCAGATGGAAGGGAATATTTGGATAGGATGGAAGAATTGTTCTGCTCTTGGGATGTGATGGAATCATAAGAGAGTATGTATTCATTGAATGAGGTGGATGAAGAACTTGGAAGAACATTTTGTTCTTGAGATGGAAGAGGATTATCATGGGTGAATAATGAAAGGAGGGGATCATCATATGGTTCTTGAGAGATGGGATCTTGATCAAAGATAGGAAGGGTTTGTAGAATGTTTTGATCGAGATGTGTAGATTGAAATGAATCATTGGATGTAGAGGATATATGATAGAAGAAGGTGATTGAATGGA